>JAODUP010000525.1:0-157500 GCA_025642065.1 Paralvinella palmiformis | reverse complement strand
CCTGGGCACATCTGATTGTTGTTTAATCTATGACCTCGCTTTATTACCTTTGGAAGTCGACACATTATAATCACTAATGCACTGTGTTGAGTATAAGTAATCAGAATGTGATCCCAATAACAACAGATCATTTATACCAATGATAATCATACGGAGACTAAAGTAACAACTGCTTATCTATCTGGTGTTGATTTCGATAACGGGATGAGATGTAAGATCTAAAAATCCTTACTCTCTCCAGAAGGATTATAGATATGATGATAAATGCTTACGCTACATCGTAATGTCATCCTGCCTTCCTCAAGTGTTGTAGTACATCATAAGAACCACGAGGAAGAAATGACACAACGATAGCCGAGGCCGGATTTAGAAGGGAACATCTAGGCTCATAATTCATACTGTGTCAGAAAACATTTTGACAGTTGTAAGATTATCTGACCTAAGTAGTCATTTTTCACTCAACAAACTGGAAATATGATATCAAAATAGGACACAAGAACAAAAAACTGTGGTGATTATGGGGCTGTAATTTACGTGTAGATCTCTAGATGACAGTTTCTTGGGAGTTACTGGAACAAGCTTAAGTTATTTGTGAAATGCTTTACATTATCAGTAATAGACTTGTATAATGTAATGTCAAGGTTGAAGTCATCATGCAGCCTCATTCTGAGGGATGTGTCACTTGATATTTTTGATATTTGTATTTATCTACAAACTCTTTTCTTTGTTTTAGGTACACATACTAACAAACTCCCCCACTCACTCACTTGCATAATTACTTACACACCCATTCACCCACTGACTCACTCAAGTATTTAGTCACTCAATGCATCAGTTGATGATATAATCAAGCAATGTCACTATATGACCCATTTAAGTTTCTGTTGCACACCTATTATAACCTTTGGTTTATGAAATAAAACAGCAAAAAAGATAAGTAGGGGGTATTTCATCGTACTCAATCCTTTGTATACGTAATTGCAAACTTCAACTTGCTATTATCTTCCCATTTATGTCGGAGCTTATGCATTTAGGAAATGAAATAGATTGATGATCATAATTCCACTTGGTGCTGTGTTCACGTGACAGTTTTGTGAAGGTTTCTCCTACAATAATGTTGTCTCATCCAGTTTGAGTATTAAGTCTGGCTTTACAAATGTCCGAAATGGTAGATGAAGGTTCATAGAATATGTATCAGCTGCTGGATGTGAAACTCTGACTTTATTTCTTATGCATTATCAAATTATCATATTATTATCATATATTCAGATCTGAGAAATGCCTAATGCAATATGTTTTTGTTTTTGTATGTAGTTCTCTGCCTACTCACGGGAGTAATAGTTTTAAATTCAGCATAATTATGAACTTTGTTTTCTGAAGATTAACGCGTAAATATGTGATGGCGCAGTTAAAAAAGAGCATGTAGGTATGTAGACTACAAAAACAAGTAGTACCTTTATTAGTAGTATAAACAATAAATGTACTGGCAGATGTAGTTAATTAATGCATCGGTGATAATTAATTAACCAAACATAATCCCACCAATAAATAGTTTTCCTTCAAGCTAAAAACACCTTGGTGTGTATCTCAGCTAGAATACCACGATACATATTTTGTTTGAGTGACAATTCATTAGGACATATGTTTTGTCTTAGTTAATCTGTGAGTCACCTGTAAGAATTGTAATACTACTACTACTACTTCTACTACTACTACTACTACTACTAATAATAATAATAATAAAAGTCCTTTGCGTATTTTTCTTCTGACAATTCTGGTGATTCGTTAATAAAACTTGTTTATCCATAAACCGGAGTTCAACATTTTAGTTTAAGCCATAAAATTAGTTTTAAAACGTACATCGTATTTCTTCAAACAGACAGTCACAAACCGAATGACGGAAATTAACATAATTTCTGCTTTTGCAGGATTGCCAAACTCCCGAAAGCGTTATTTTAAAATAAAGGCAATCTTCAACCAGTAATTACCAAGGGAAATTACAATTGATGTGAAAGTAATTAGAAGATTCTTGGATCCCACCTTAGCCCTAGTCACAATACTGATATCATCGCTTTTTGAGCAATACTGCCATAACACGAAACTAACTACTAAAGTGACTTAAACTGAAAATGTTGCTATCGCTATGATGTGACACACTATTGTCAAAGGAATGAACCTTTGCCATAAAGTTGCACAACACAAGAATACGCAAATCCTTTAACCATGTTCTGTGTCGATCACGTTCGGTACTGAATGAGACAAGCCAATGATCGACTAAATGAACACTTTTTTACCAATTAATGGAAATGCCTTTGATGTTGATGAGGAGAGGTTCGTGCAAAGAGGAACAAAAAATAAGGATTTCTGTCGAAATCACATGGTTAAAAGCCATTCACCTTCTAGAACTATAATTACACACCTTTTATACATGATCGACCACAGCCATTCAACAATTTGGAAATATTCCTGTATTTCCTTGTCGGACTATTGCATAACATATTTATTTACGCTTAGCTTCCATTGATATATTAGTGTTTGGAATTCCTTGCTTAACTTCCATTTAATTATTTTCGTGAAAATTAAATTACCAACGCCTTCGCTAGTCTAGTGCTTTATAAGGTGAATAAAGTAAGGCACGGATGGTTCATATTATGGATTTTAAATATATTTTCTTATTCAGCTTATTTAGGCGGATTATAATACCTCTCTTTGATAGAAATGACCACACCTCTTTATCTAAGATAGACCAATTGGGCACAACGATGTCACACTACAAAGAGACGAAGTGAAAAATGTAATTGAGTCATCAGAAAATAAGTTTGATCGAATTTACAAAATGGTACCCAAGAGGCAAATATATTAAATGTCGGTATTGATTACCTGACCTAAATAAGTAATGAGAATAGGTAAATTATTGATCTCCAATGTTAAGAAATGCGCTATTCTCATATTGGTATTAGTAACTTCTAACTTAGATTATGCACCGAGAGGGCGCTACATGTCATTCCATTACCTATCACTTTGAGGTGCCTCATACAGTCGAAGGAAAGGATTCGTAGCTACCTCTATAATGGAGATATAATAGTGTATAATTGATTCATTAACAAAAATCGATTTATATGTGACTTTAAATGGAACTCAATACGATATTATCTACGTCTGTCTTTAATTATACATTGTATGTATTAAGAAAGGATAGCGTAACAACGAGTACATGTCCATAACACTGTGTGGCCATAAACATATGTTATCTAATGGTTGTTTTACTAGAATACTAATTTTAATGTTAGTTTAAATGTTTCGGTATATAATAGATCTGTTGTTGATATCAAGAACAGTATTGTCAAGAAAGTCTCATTAGACGTAATTTGGGCAGTTCATTCCATTGTCCCTTCCATCCTATCCAAATAACCATGTTAGTCGGACTAACTAATAAAGCAGGACAGTATCCGGAGAAATCATGCATCAACTTTCTTTCAGTAGATGAATCCATTGAATAGATTTAATTTCCTTTAATATAAATTACATTCCTTCAAACGACATTACACCACAAATGTTGTACATTTTAAATAATTTGCGAAGTATGTATGAAAGAAATTAGCTTTCGAACTTAATCAATACTTGAATATATTACTTTGGTGTCGTACACTGACAATGAAAAGTAATCCTGCGTAATTTGTTCTCTTTATTAATCTTAAACTCTTTGTTCGATTAAGGAATCTGTGTCGCTTAATGTGAACTGAAATGTACGTTAATGCTTAATCACAAATTATGATCACATATTCACATGATGGATCTTAAAAAAGTATTTACGTTTAAACAGAGAGTACATGTTGTCACTGATAAATTATGTTTTTAATGCTGTCTTATTTTATTGCACGACTGCAATTTTATTGCGTAAATGTTATATTATAATGGTGATACTACTACTACCACTATTACCACTACTACTACTACTACTACTAATAATAATAATAATTGAATGTTAAGTCAGAATAACTATGATTTATAGATACTTAATATATGCTGATTTTCATTACACCATCTAAGAAGAATGGACACATTGTATTGATTTATCATAAGTAATAAATAATTAATTTCATATATCGTTGAGGGGTTATTTTGTCGCTTTCGAAATGACAGAAAGTTTAGGTCTCAGCTGATTTAGTTGTTGGTATGTTGGCGTCAGATGCAGAGGTGCTGTTCCTGTCAGAACTTTGAATTTGTCAAACAGACCCTTATATAATGACATGCGAAATACTAGAACATAATTGCTAGACAAGTAGTTGATGTATACACTCGTTGTAAGTAGTTCACCAGAGGAAGTAGAGAGACAGATGGAAGAAACAAGAGAGGGAGAGAGAATCATTCATGTCTTTACAGCCGACGTATTGATATATTATAAATTAGGTTATTTCAAACTTAATGTTTTAAAATTAGGTATATTGTACTCTTCAGATTTTCTGGCAATCCTAAATACAATGTCTAACGATTTATTTCCTGGCAGGTTTCATACTAATATCTAGAGTGGGATGTCCCAAACGCTACAAATTCAATTTCCGGCAAACTTCAAACAAGTGGAGCAAGTTATAGCACTCCAGTTAGCAGAAGACCTGGCCATAGTCCAAAACTGAGATGATGCTGACCAGTCCAGACACCCTCAAATACGGCCGTAGGTAGGGGTACATTATTATTTGACCATTACGTTGTCACTGACTCATGAAAGTATATTAGCTGGTACATAAAAACAAGTTCCATGGTGTGTCTAGCTAAATATATGGCCAATTCGCGTGTTCGCATTCTCTAGAAGAACATGTTGTGGATCAGGTTTGTGACACAAGTCATCAATCAAATCGAATGGCTGTAATTTAGGATATGGCTTAATCCTTCACATCCAATCCTACACAAACACACACACACACACACACACACACACACACACACATATATATAAAAATAATAATATATATATATATATATATATATATATATATATATATATATATATATATAATAAATCGGTTTTATTGTCCCTGTTAGCCGTTATATACATGTATTGAAAGGATATTAATTTAAACGATAATTATAATGAATTTATTTGTGTTATGTTAGTATACCAACATGTTGTAAAGAAATTAACAGAGTGTTCGCCATTGATTAGTTGTTAAAGCCATTTGATTTCTTAAGAGTGATTTTTCACCTTGACCTATAAAATGTATTTATTGAATAAATTTGACATATATTCTTACAGTCAATCAGTTCAACAAACTCGTTATGTTGCAATTAGTCTCTAAATGTTACCATTAAAATGAAGCATATAATAACGACTGAAAAGAGTTTTAAGACATTCCCTGTAAGTGTTTTGATATCCAACATCACGGCAAATATAAAGTATTAGTACTTTGTGATAATTGGCGGCGGTCTAATGTCACCTGGGAGTTCTATGTATTTGTAAATAATGGTCTTGGATCATAAATACTGCGTCATTATATTTAGATATTTCGTTTACTAGTAGCATCTAACTACAACATTATGAACCGTATAAATCATCACTAAATTGGTAACTTTAAATATCCCGTTGAAACAGAATATATAAATGCTTCCAGGCAAAGAAGATTCCTTTTAATAGCATGCAATATAAAACAGGTAAGGGCCGGACCACTATCGTAGGGCGCCGTAGAAACAAAGGGCGCCCTTCGTTTGAAGAGTCATTTATCAACCGCTAGGTGGCTAGCACGACATAATACTATTTGCCACAAATACCGACATAATCTGAACGTTTTAATGAGGTTTTAATATATGATTTAATATAACAAGGGTTTCAACCGATATAATAAATAATGTTCTGCCTTTGAAGACATTCGTTATTGAGACAAATGACTTGATAAATAACTGCCATGTCAATATCCATAAAAAATGTTATTGTGTGATCATGCGTGAGCTCACCTTTTCTGGTTTACTATAACACATTGGACTCTGCTGGTGGGTTTGGAAGCCATACTGTGCCGTTGTTATGTCATCCAAACATGTGCCATGAGTGCTGTTTGCTTCATCTCTCCGAACACGGCTGGCGTGCTTGCTTGGTTTTGATTTGGGGATAATCCCCAGACTGTCGCCTAACCACCACAGCCACTATGTAGGAATACCCTGAGGGTGGTCACTGCCAGAGTGTATTAAATTACGCCCTCATATGTTTCGTGATCTACTTGTTTATCATAGTGGATGGTACATACGTGTTCCTTGCAACTACAACACGACTTTCTTTAGTGGTTTTTGAATGCAGATCAATGCCCTTCAAGGAATTACCCATTCATCAATCCTCATTGCACGAAGCTTAGACTTTATAACATTAGCCTTACATTGTAGACACGTATGCTTCTTTTGAGGAATTTTCGTAAACTTACAGTTGTACCATTTCTTATACATTTCTGCATAACGTTCACGTTCAACATTGTTATCGACAGAGTCTTGATAAGAATCACCAACTTTATTGTGTTTTGAAACAACCACATCAATCTCTTTTTGAAGGTACCCGTTTAAATGCACACGTTGAACCTCATTGACATATCTCACACAATTTGGTTGTTATAAAATGTTATTATGAAGTCAGGACATGGGAACTGTAGTGTGTCCAATGAGAGGGAGTTTAGCCATGACATGACCGTTTGGTATGAAACAAGTGCACCCACACTTCCTTAACAAAAGACATATTAATGTACCTAAAATACAGTGTATAAATCTCGAGATAATATATACAACAGCGCGGAGACTTCAAGACAATAATTTAATGCATTCGGTCATCTCAGAGAGCACATTTCGTGGCCGAAAAATACCATGTTGTTATTCGTTCAATGGATTTTGCTTTTGTTTTGACCCTATGACATCACATAGGAACAGCTTTATCTTGCCAAATCAGGGAACCTGTTGCAAATATGATGTAGGTGTCTCTTTTGTATGTAGAGCACATGAATGTCACCAACCATGACGAACCTACGTTTTAAGGACGGACGTACTTCAAACGAAGGGCGTCCTTTATTTCCAGGGCGTCCTACGATTGTGCTCCGTCCCTTACTTGGTAGAATAGCGCTTGACTGACGATGAGTAACTGTAGTGTGTATAAGTGTACATGCTCGCGCGTGTGTATGTGAGTGTCCGTGTGGGCGTGTGTATGTGTGTTTGTGAAATAAAACGTGGTGGTGGAGTTAGTTTGAGTATAGGACTCGTAGGCCGAAGTGTCCCAGGTTCAAGGCTCCGGGAACTGGAATGCCGTGATATGGCGACTGGTTCACTCATCCATAAAATCAGAACCTGGCAGGACCTGATGGCTATGCGCTTGAGTAATGTTTTTCGCCTTTAATGCCAGGATGCGGTTTATGCTTCATTGGGAGTTGAGATCTGTGCTGGGTTTAAACAGTTATTAGTCAGGGATAATAATAAAAATGTACAGCGCCACAGAACAGGATTATCTGGTTCTGGCGCTATATAAACCTGCATTATTATTATTATTATTATTATTATTATTATTATTATTATTATTATTATTATTATTATTATTATTATAAGAAGCTAAGAGGTTTTAGAAAAGGGGCAATATGTAATTAATAATTTCCAAACGTCGGTTCAAGTTCAGATTAACATCTGTAATTAGCAGTCAACCCCTTTCAATGGTTAAGTTTTCTATTATCCTGAACGTGACTATTTTGTGATGACGTCATTTCCTCGTCATAAATACGTCGGGAATTTGGTATGAACGGAAACGGGGTGCCCCTGAACGATGAAGTACATTTAATGAAATTTCGACGGTGCATGACTAGATGATATGGTGAGATGATGATGTAAGCTACTAGTTAAATGATTAACGATTATAATCGGCAATAACTTTATTAAAGTCAGTGTTACTGATCCGTAAAAGTTAACAAAGAAAATCGTCGACTGTAAAGGAATTAGATGAGTTACTTGGCATTATACTAGTAATTGGACAGTAACTAGTATTATTATAGACGGTAGAACATCGAATGTCCAAAAAGGTAAACTACAAGCAGGCGAAATGGCAAACGAAGAGAGAGAGAGAGAGAGAGAGAGAGCGAGAGAGAGAGAGCGAGAGAGAGAGAGAAAGAGAGAGAGAGAGAGAAAGAGAGAGAAATGGGGTTCGAGCAGAAAAAAGACCAACGTGTCATGCTCTTCAACTGCCAAACGTGATATCAATCAATAAGAACTGCAACAAAAATAAAACGTACTAAACAGCCGGAAGGATCCAGAAAAAAATACCAATATGCGTAAGACACGCCTGAAAATAACAGACATCAGTTAGCGTTATACACAGAATAATGTCAAATTACGTGATGTGTCACTATTATAATGTCTTTCAAAATGGACCATATATGCTTACAAAATTATTTCATTTCATCCCCAAACCAACAGTAATTGGCCAGCACTGCTCTAATTAGTTTTACATCATCAAGAGAAACCCAACAGTTTCTTTGCAACACGCCTCCATCAATGATAAAATGTGAAACTTTGTTTTCCAAATTTATAAGCTGAAATGTTTAAGTGAGTGGCATGATGTCAGGTTGTTCCTGGATAGCAAATACCTGTTGTTATAATACCACCAGCTAATGAACCTTTAACACGTAGTGTCAGTTAATTCTAAGAAGTTCTAAAAATAATACAAGGAGTTATAATAAAGGAACACTGATATTACGACACAAATTACATTTATGTCATATCACATATTAAGACTTCATAGTTTTATAATAATAATAACAACACTGATGACAATAATTATAGTAAATGTACGATTATTATTATTATTATTATTATTATTATTAACACCTAATATTCGTATTGATTGTGTTTATAGTAATTATAACATTGTACTAAAATAGAAATGCTAACCCTAGAACATCTCTGGGTGAACTGCAGTTATTCTGTAGGAATGTTTGCTGAAAACGTAGTCAGAAATTGTTCTGACACACATCGTCTGGATAGATTAAAGCGGTGAATAAAATTATAAATTAACCTTTTAGATAAGTGGAATATAAGAAGTGTATCTATGTGTCTTTACCTTCTGCAAGTTTAATATAATAAGACAACTTAATGCCCGGAATAGGATTTGAAACCTTTATCTCCGTACGTTGCACCATGGTTTTCTTATTACAACAAAAGCGAACATAATTTAGATCCCATGTATATCACTAGTAAATAAGTTTTGATATGCTCCTTTAAAAAAAGTGTTATTCAACTAGGTACTTTGAATGTGCGAAATAGGAAATTACACAGTTATCTGGAATGTACATAAAGTCAGGTCACCTATAGCAATCCCAATAGTATAAATTATACAGTGGGATTGCGTGTTACAAGGCATGTATCAGCTTTCTTTACAATGTGGGCATTTTGTCATAGTGTTGGAGAGGAGGATGTACAACAATCCATGTTCATGGTCCAGTCGAGGAATATATATGTGGCTTGACAATAATCTACTGGTTTCAACGTTTATACATTTTAATGAATACAAAAATATTACATGTTTGAAAAAAAGAAAAAACCCTCGGTGATATATTCAAATGATTCTTCATTCACAGGTTGTTAACTCAGTTATCTTAGCAAAATATGCATAAATTATAATCTGTGTTAATGTAGATTTTATATCAAAAATTAAATACTGTCATCGTTTTTACAACCAAATTTAGAACATGAATTTCAAGAATTGAACGTCTTAATATCAAATACTGAAGTATATATATATATATATATATATATATATATATATATATATTATATACATATAAGTGTGTGTTTGTGCGCGCGTCTGTGCATGTAGTGTGTGTGTGTTTGAGTCTTTGTGTGTGTTTGTATGTGTTTGTGTATATGTGTGTGTGTGCAGGTACGTGTGTGTTTTATGTTTGTGTTGGCTTCTGATAATTAAATGGCAATATCAGTTAAGTTTGGGAATAATATAGACACTCTTCTAGTTATAATAAAGTTGTTATATCTAACGATAGATATAACACGAGAAATGAACATTATTACCGGTGAAGGACAACTAATGAATTACCCTAGCCATATAATAAAGTTGCTATATCTAACGATAGATATAACACGAGAAATGAACATTATTACCGGTGAAGGACAACTAATGAATTACCCTAGCCATATAATAAAGTTGCTATATCTAACGTTATATATAACACGAAAAATGAACATTACTACCGGTGAAGGACAACTAATGAAAGACCCTAGCCATATAATAAAGTTGCTATATCTAACAATACATATAACACGAGAAATGAACATTACTACCGGTGAAGGACAACTAATGAATGACCCTAGCCATATAATAAAGTTGCTATATCTAACGATAGATATAACACGAGAAATGAACATTACTACCGGTGAAGGACAACTAATAAATTACCCTAGCCATATAATAAAGTTGCTATATCTAACGATAGATATAACACGAGAAATGAACATTACTACCGGTGAAGGACAACTAATAAATGACCCTAGCCATCGCTGCTAATAATTAATGTTCCTTCTCCAACATTCAATGTAAACAATCCTTCTCGGTGCCCGATTGGAGCCTCCAGGCAACCGCCACTATGATGGATCCATGCTAATACATTAATTGATTTCCCATCTGGATGCTTTATCGTGAATGAAATATTCATGGCGTTTTGTATTATTTTGACCTGATGTATATTGAATGTAGCTACTTGGGTTAATTAATTCCGATTAAACATCAAGGTTTTTAGATAATTAAATTATATTTGGTAGAAGTAATATGCTAACATTGAAAGCGGGTTAATTTCATCTATAGTGACATCACGAAAAAAACCCAGATAATACTACAGACGAAATGCAGACATACTAAACGTATTGAATAATTGACGTAACGAAAACTTTAGCAGAAGGATGTATTTTCGAATCACTGGATCGCAGAAAGCAGAAATGAGTAGGTAGGTATATGTGTAAGACTCGGTCAGAGCATATACGAATCAGCCTGTGCGTGCATAAGTGAGTGCCTGTCTATGGGTAGAAAACGGTACCAGCAAATAATAAGTTGGGTGGGTTAGAATGTAAATTTGACCTGAATCTAGCAAAATAAAATAGTTTTGGGAGATAGTCGAACGAATGAATCAAAGAGGATTTTCAGACGTAGATCTAAATAGTTTCAATCTTATGAATGGAAAGGAACAAGTAATTATCTGTATCTGTCAATCAAAATAGCGGTCAAGTAACATGGTTTTTACGTAAATCCAAACATTTTATACATACCAATAGTTTCATTAATAACATGCTAAAATGTTAAAGAACAAATAGTTAATATCGGAAACCCTGATTAATAGTTGTTCTTCGTTGGTTTTTCATCTCTAAATATTGTTAACTATAATACTGAAATATAGTTTATAATTGGGGATTTAAAGTTCCCATGTAAACATAATCAATTAAGTCTAGTATTATTTAAATGTTTTGGTCTTAGAAGTTTAATTAGTAAGTAAATGGATATTATAAGACGAGATAGAGTGAACATTACTATATGTAATTTGGCTGTGGAATATGTAGTTAATTTATCTTTAGATATTATAACAAACAAGAGATATCCGATATTCAGAGTTACTCATGATGCAAAATTAGAATTGATGGTATTTGTAAAAATGTTACTTTATATCACTAATGGTTTTAGAAGGTTTTGTATTTAGTCAACCATGTTGTAATACATAAATTATAATACATGAATGGTTGTCTTTTCATTGCACCAAACCAGATGGAAATCAATTATTTCCGCAAGAGTGCCTCCCCATTTGCAGCGATTGAAACGAGGCAGTCAACCGTGAAAGATGCTGTGCATTGAATACTAAACAAAACTACACCATCGCAAATCGTCACAATAACTAGGTTGGTCAGGGTTGATAGAATTATTTAATGCTGCATATTTATGCACGGGTTCACTGCTTAGTTACCCGTGTCTCACTCTGAATCCAGCACTGGGTGCCTTTTATCTAAAATAACAAATGTGTGGTTAAGGTGTCATGGAGAATAGAAATAAATCACTTGAATAGGTCAACAATTTAGAAACAATACTTCTACCATCTTAAGGGATTGGAAATGTTTCAAGGTTCATTGCATTTTGTCTATATATCATTTAATAGTGCTTTAAATAAGGATGTTAACTACTCTAACATGACATAAAATATACACACGGGCGCGCGCGCGCACACACACACAGAAAATATAAGTATTACTCCTTTTTCATATATGGTATCAGTACTAAACTTTGAATTATAGATAATGTTATTTAATATATATATATATATATATATATATATATATATATATATATATATATATATATATATATATAATATATATCAAATATACAAATATATACATAATGTGGACATTTTCTAATTGTAGGCATTACATTTGATTATAATATATGTTTAAATTAACATCCGTTCCTTGTAAAATGGAAACTTGTATTTATATTAAATGTTGACGCCAGAATTATTTTATATTAATACAATTATTCAATTACATTTACTTACAACTATATATAGGTTTATTCTAATGCCTTATTAGTCTGTGTCCTGTTCGCATCACCAACTTCCTTACCATTCCAAGTTTATTATATTAAAAATGTAACTATTACCTGTCGTCCAGGAGTTCACTGAACAACATTTAAAAAATGTCATTCAGATTACCCTATTCAAACGAGCATTTACTACAATTATCTAAATATATATCTGTGTTATTCATAAAACCCTGCACCGTTTTAACGCCAGTAGCAAGTTCCCCAATCAGATGCCTTATTGTTCAATATTCAAAGTTCTATTGAAAAACATCCAGGCAGCATATATTGTTTTGTACTAGTATTACAGCTGATATATTTAATTAAAATCCTGGTGAATAATTAAAAAGAGAAACCATAAAATGTAGCAATCATTGTCTAATACATCTATAAATAGTTAATCATCTTTTAAATATTTGATTTATGTCTCTTCTATCGCCCCCCCCCCCAACAAAAATTATGGACTGAAGTTGATCAGCCAATTAACATTAACGCATTATCTAATTCACTGAACATTCACATTCTTTAGTCAATTTATTCAACATATATCACTTTACTCTACTCAACTAAAAGCATTAAAAGCATTAAAATATATTCACTTGTCAGGTACCATCATGTCGCAAAATAAACATTGCGGGTGCACAAGACATTTTGGTTACTTTCTTGCATATGTAAGACGAGGAACAACTGAATTAACCATATTTAAGCTTTTCTAACATACACAATAGATAAGATTAGAGATTGAGTTGTATGCTCTAAAGTCAATTGTTATATTACTTTGTGTAACTTGCTTGATTAACAATCCGCCTTATAACGTTAGGATAATAGACTGCTTCAGGAAATATCGGCGTTCCTCCTTAATCAGATAGAAGGAAGTATATCCACAATTGGGCATATAATACAACTTTGATAAGCGTGGATAGCAAAATACTAATATATTAAGTGTGTTATATCCTCAATTGTGGATTTACTTCCTTCAATCTGATTAAGAAGGACCACTAATAATTCCCCAAGCAGTCTATTTTCCTAACGTTAAAAGGTATTAAGTGTAGGCATCTGCAAATGATTGTATTTTAAGTTCACACAGGATGTCTATAGCATTAACACAAATCAGGTTTAGTAACAGCTGCAGTTCATCATTAATCACCTCAGAATGTTTCGTCAGTGAGCTGTGTATCGGTATTGAATATTTTAAGGGCAAACATTACAGGTGTGAGCTTAAATAAGAACGTGAGATTCAGAAATATTGTGAGTGACTAATAGATTAACCGATTGTTTTGTTTGATGTATTTAGTGAATTACTGAATGAGTGAGTGAGTGGGTGAGTTGGTCGGTGGGTGAGTGGGTAAGTGGGTGATTGGGGGTGACTGAGTGAGTGACGGTGGCAGGGAGGACGGCAGTGATGGATAAAGGAGTGAGTGAGTGAGTGAGTGAGTGAGTGAGTGAGTGAGTGAGTGAGTGAGTGAGCGAGCGAGCGAGCGAGCGAGCGAGCGAGCGAGCGAGCGAGTGAGTGAGTGAGTGAGTGAGTGAGTGAGTGAGTGAGTGAGTGAGTGAGTGAGTGAGTGAGTGAGTGAGTGAGTGAGTGAGTGAGTGAGTGAGTGAGTGAGTGAGTGAGTGAGTGAGTGAGTGAGTGAGTGAGTGAGTGAGTGAGTGAGTGAGTGAGTGAGTGAGTGAGTGAGTGAGTGAGTGATAAACCAGTAAACCAGTAATACCCCCAATTCTGGCCATATAACGGTTATATATTAAAGAGCTGTAGTGTGTCTGTATCCTGCTCTGGTATGATGTTTCCACATTGTTCTGTAAATAATGACTACTTAAGTCAGATAATGCCGTAACTGTCAACGTAGATTCTGTCCCAGCATGATCTATAAGCCAAGATTCTACCGTGTAGTATTTCCTCATGTATTGTTGTGTCATATCTCTCTCGATGTTGCTATGATGTAGTGCCAGAATTAAGGAAGGCATAATGGCGTCACATTGTAACAGATTCACTTATCATCCTATCTCTAATCCTACCGCGAACAGGAAGGATGTATAGGGGTTATATCACATCCCGTTATATAGATCAACACCAGATAGGACAGACAATGTCACATTTGTCACTGTCTGTTAACATAGATATAATTATGGCTTAAATGTTTGTTATTATTCGGATTTACATCCCATGATTCATACCCTGATAATGATATGTTTATTGTGTTCAGTAAAATGGAGATACCATATATAATAGTATATGTATCAGAGTCAGCCAGTAATAATTTTTTAAACTGTATGTTAAATTAACTATTCATAACTTTTCAATAGATATTGGTACAATAACTTTCCAGTTGGCATAAATTATCCAAATAAAGTTGTACAGTTTTCTTAAATGATTACGTTTATCTTAAGATTAAATCTCTGTAAATTGAAACTAATTTATTGTGGTAGCACAGTTCTCCACAAATCTATAGCACCCGGGTTTAAACCGCGGCGGGACTATGCCAGAAGGATGTTCATCTTTCACTTCACCTCATTACCTTTGGAGTTGATCAACCCATTTAGCCTACCTTGTGCACAATGGTAGGCGTAGGACATCAACATTTACATGTACATCCTAAAGATAACAGATCATCTTGTATTATTTCGTCGTTTTGTTCTAATTCTGAAATGTTTAGTAAGAACAGGAATAAAAGTAATCTGGACGATGTAAGAAAACAATAATTAATGGTTCCAAACTTTTATAAGTAAATATTGTCACGGAAAGTAATTTGTGAAGGAAAATATGAACATATCTGATAACTGAAAACGAATAATGGCATATTATTTCTTATTTATATTGTTGATAACCATTCTCACATGTCTACCATCTTAGCCATTGATGTATAAACCAAATTTAGGTTTCAATTACTGCAGACATGTCATGATGCCGGCATATGGTATCTAACTGACCAGATTGTGTATAAATGCATTTTTGATTATACATTAGTTGTCTAGAATTTGTATTATTTTAGCATGCCCATAATAATTTTCACAAATATATATATATAGGTTATCAAATGAAATGGCTGATTGAGATCCTGTCTTTGAACATGATTTGGCCTGATCGGTTTTTAGAATAAGCATTGCGTAAGATAAAATGTGTACCCTAATATAAAGAAAAATATAAAACGGGATAATAGTAAAACCATACTAAATAGTACGTAAATAGTAAATATATTATAATACTAAGTGTAGGCATAGCATTATGTTTGAGTTGTCATTGAGTTGAAACACACAAAAGACACACACAGACAAACACATACACAGACACACACACACACACAAAAACACATACACACACACACACACACAAAATACACACACACACACACAACACACATATATATATATATATATATATATATATATATATATATATATATATATTTTTGTGTGTGTGTGTGTACGTTTTTGGGGGGGTTTTGAAGAGTGTTATTAAATATATTAAATATGGCAAATGTTTACAGTTACCGTACAACTATTTCAGTTTAGGTAGTTCAAACTAACTTAAATTGCATTATTAAGATGGTACTATGGTGTGTCTAACATTATAATTCCTGGCTGTCTTCGTCACGATATCAGATGTTTGATGTGTCAAAGACTTAACATTGAATTTCCAGCTACATCTTGAACAGGTGGGATTACCTATAACACTATAAATGTCAAAAGAAGCTGGCAATTGTACAGCACTGAAGATATCATCACAGGCTATACACTTTCATACACAGCTATCGGTTGAGGAAACATTACTAATTGACATAACACCTTTCCACAGTATCACGGAATGAAATTAATTGGCTCAGATCAACAACTTTCATAGCTTTTTCGGCTTAAAGTATTGATGTATTGCGTGTTTCTATTCACTCAATGATGTTTTATACCAATCGTAAAGATCACGCAGATGCAACTAATAAAGGAATTGTCTACTGACGGATGGATTAAATTAAAATGTAGAATTAAGAAAATATGACAACATTGTAAATTAATTGGTGATGGAATCATATACCTAGAAATAAACAGATAACCAAACATACTTAAATAACAAAACAAAGTTTGACACACACACACCAAACACACACACACACACACACACACACCAAAAAAAAAACACCCCCCACACACACATACCCACACACCACACATAAAACACACACGTGGCTTCCTATTGAAAATTGTGTATATAAACCTCGAGCAATATGGTTACGTTAGACATTCTATGCAACCTGATGAAGACTTGAATAGGTCGAAACCGGTCGTTGCTGTTGGGTTGAGTCGTGTTATATCGCTGCTATTAGTATTAATCTGAATTTATTTTGATTTATGCTTATATTATTCACACATTATTCATACTGTGTATTAATATTTTATTTCTCCATTTTAGGTTTAATCTTTCTTGGCCGTAGTGTTCGACACAAAGCCTGGTTTTGTTTTAATCATAGTTTTTTTTTTTTTAATATTTAGATTATCCTCTTCTGGATTATTTTAGAATTGTTTTTTCGGTAATTAATTATACTTACAATTAATTTTTTTTAAAATCAGTTTGGAGTAAATTGTTGTTTGAATGAAAGTATAACACCTGTGCCAGCGCCTTAACTATCTTTAAAACACTGCATCGCATCTCGAGCGGTGGCATTGGACACAGCTCGTGTGGTTGGTGTGTTTTATATAACAAGTTTAGTTGTATATATAATTCACCTTAGTTGTTTGTGGGAATAGAATTATCTTTCCTAGGTCCAGTTATGTCCAGTCTGTACTATGACATTCAAGGCTAACTTTAGTCTCCTTGTCATTCATAAAACCCTATATTATAATTATAGTTTGTATAGCAGACATTAGGTCTGATTTGAAAATGTTAATATATAGAAGGGCAATTCTGCCATAACGGTCTGCTAAAGCGCCGATGTAATAGTGACGAGTAGGTCATAGTATTTATTGGATTTGTATGTTTATGAGGTATTTGACCCTCCAGCAAATATCACAAGGCATATTATGCTGCGGTTGAGAAAGTTCCGTTTTCTATGCGTGGAGACCATATTTCCCGGTCCCTGCATTCAAGAAAGGTTGATCTAGAGCTGTATAATCCATGTACTATTTGCGTCTTTGGAGGCACGCCGTTTAGGTGTCTGGCCTGGTTATCCAGCATTTAAATGACTGTAGCAGACACAGTACGCTCTTAAAGCATTATAAGTACTCCTGACTCAGGAATAGAAACACTGCATCGCATCTCGAGCGGTGGCATTGGACACAGTTCGCGCGGTTGGTGTGTTTTAATAACAAGTGTACTTGTATATATAATTCACCTTGGTTGTATGTGGGAATAGATTTATCTTTCCTAGGTCCAGTTATGTCCAGTTTGTACTATGACATTCAAGATTAGCTCTAATCTGCTTGTCATAAATAACATTTAAGAACTACAATAGTTAGAATAGCATAAATTAGGTCAGGTTTGAAAATGATAGCACAGTTCAAACAGTACGGAAACTATGACGCGCTATTAAGGTCTGCTTCAGCGCAGATGTCAGTCTTTTAATAGTAATTAAGATAAACAGTTTTAATAGTGGTCGCTTCATGACGCCTGCCCGTTGTAAAAACTGATCTTTGAAGACGGTGACAATTGGGTTATATGGTTTATATAGTATTGCCTTTGAAGAAAGAGACAGCAATTGAAAAATAGCTATAAATAGGGCTGCCTAGATAATTAAGCTAAACATTCTCACTACTGCCGTGATCTGACTTGGATGTTTTACACCCAAACTCCACGGCTGTAGGTGATTCGTATTTTGATTTTGCTTGGCGGCTTAGGGACTGGTGAGACATTACACATGTCTCAGCAAGAAAAGTCGCCACTCTGGATTCAGTCCCCTGAAGAAATGTCCAGAGTTTGAATTCACGGTTCGAGATTCTCTGTGCCTTATTATACACAGCTAAAACACACACACACACACACACAAACACAAACACACACATATATGTATATAAAACAGATTCAGCTATAACGAGTATTAGTACTCTATTGAATAACTGATACTCAAATTTGTGTTTTAGTTCTGGCTTCAACTATTTCCAAAATGATAGTTGAGTCAACATGAAATATTTATCTAAAATAAATTTAGTTTACAGTTCACATCTTCATTAAAGTCAAATTATGTTCTGGGTTAGGTTGGAAAGTGTGTGCGTGTTGTCTGCATGATTGGTGCTTACATGGTGTACACTAAAGATTGTATTGCCACTAACCATTTTGGACAAATCATTTTTAATACAACCATATTACAAGATAAACAGATGTATGGAAAGCATACAGATTGCCCTTTGTGGAAACAGAAACTTGATAGACTTAATATGACATAACTGGGAAATTTACTTTAGAAATAATTTATGTGGGTTTCAATTATAAAATATTATGAATGGCTATTCTTTGGGACTTTATGGAGTAGGATAAATAACTTGGCAATATATATATATTTTCTTTATATGCAAGTTTAATTAATAGGAATGATGTAATCTTATATTTTAATCATGAAGACGACACGGCAACCTCGGTTACATATATCGAAATAAATATATAATGGGAGGTTGGTGAGAAACTTTGACTTAATGGTAGTTATATGATATAATTACGCCCTTCTTAGTGGCTGTGTTTCGTACACATCGTGATATAGGAATTACCTTTTTTTTCTTTTTCGATTTAAATACAATGAATTATATTTCGAAATTATCTTTTAAACCATTTGTTTGCTATGCCTGCTACGCATAATCCTTTTGCTGATTGTAAACGTATGCTAAGAGTATAGATATGTCCATGGGCTTACTAGTTTAACAAATACATATTTAAATGGACCGTGTAATGATTTGCTCGTAATCCATTGATATTAGGCAGATCCCATTTACATACTCGATGGCTCACTAATTCACACATTCACATATTCAGTAACAAAACATGCTAGTCTCAGTGCTCTATGTTATTGATGATTTTTCGATTAATAGAAAGTAGATTCCTTTTCAGCCAATATCATCACCTGATGCACTAGACATATTACTAGTGTGAGTGATACCCCCCAAATAAATGAATAAATTATTACTTTTATTATTATTATTATTATTATTATTATTATTATTATTATTATTATTATTAATGTTATACAATACATATGATTATGTTGACATTAGGGTGGTTAGCATCCATTCTCTATTCCAAAATTAAACGTCGAGCTCTCTTTCTGAAAGTGATCGATCACGAAATAGTTGAGGTTGCTTTGGCTCACGTGGTGTATTATGGAAAAGACAACAAGCTACACGTTAAAGTGGATTAGCGTCAGCAAAGATTGGGTCACCGATTAGTCAACTAGCCGAAAGGAAGTCCGTTCTAGATGACCTGACATACATCACCCGAATTAGGGGTTAGCCACAAATTACTATATAAACCAATGCTAAGTCTTGACTCCATCGTGAAGTTCAGATCCAATTATCTAAGGTATCGTTCTGTAAACACCATAGTCCTAGCATAGTTATATTTAGGTATGCCAGTCCACTTACTGACCCATTGAAAAGTGTGATAGTCAAATAGCTGAGAAAGGACTCTGTTTTTTGTTTAGAATAATTTGTAATCTGTCTATGATATATATATATATATATATATATATATATATATATATATATATATATTTTGTGTGTGTGTGTGTGTGTGTGTGTGTGTGTGTGTGTGTGTGTGTGTGTGTGTGTGTCGGTCTGTATGTCGAATTATATATTCTTTCTTAAAGGGTGATTTTAAAACTGTTTTAATTATTTACACTTACACTAAAAACTTACACTAAAATCTAAAATTGTATGTATGAGCATTTATGGTATACGTTTTTCGTTGTAGTATGTCCGTTTGTAAAAGAAACACCAAATGAGTGTAGTACTTATGGCTTACGTGCTTAAAGATGTTCAATAATTTCAATACCTATTTTTTGAAAAATGTTCTAGCAAGAAACCTTTAGTTTAAGTCTTAGTAGACGACATATAGACAACATAGAATGATAATTTAGGGCGTTAGTGATCCGCTTATTACATACTGCCAGCATGGAATGAATTAGGTTATAATTCGCCTTACTCTTATCTTAAGATCAATAATCACTAATGTCACGTGTTTATACATTTGTGTATTTGATCTATTGCATGATTACAAATTATACAGGAAACTAAACGAATTAATAAACATGTAATATGTTATATCTCTAAACATGAGCTGTGAATCTCAATGTTACGGGCAGGAGTCCGACTTAAACATGTATTTATCATATTTACAGAAGCCCTTCAGTCATATGTTCAAAATACGGCCATTGATGAGGCTAATTGATTACACTCAACCCTCCTCAACCCTACAAAATACCTAACTTCATTGGCTTATTAGTGAAAATGAATTTTTAATAAGAGAACAAAAGCAATAACACCTGATATGACAGATGTAAATGAACGCCACATGCCATCGTGTGACCCTCAAAATATGAGTATAAACAATTTGATAAACTATATAGCAATGTTAGAGGAAGTATAATAAATTAGGAGAAGAAAAAAACAAAACAAAAATAGCAAAACAATAGATACAGCATCAATATCAATAACCTCCATGACCTTTGTATGTTAATAGGTATGTATATGCATGAGTTTGTGTGTTAGTGTGTGAGTAAGTGTGTGTGTGGGTGTGTATGTGTGCTCGCGTAAATATGTGTGCGCGTGTGTGTTATTGTGTGTGATTAGTAAAATCAAAACTGCTTCGCTGTTAATTATATTACAACATAATCCTCAAAAATGAGACAACGAAAGATCATTAACTAGATACCAAAGAGCTATCTTAAGTATAGTAAACATGATTCTTATTGGGGTTTTTTTTGCTTGATATAATATAAACTAAGAATGAGTGGGATATTCTTCGTTGTATCATTCACAACTATTTGGAAATATTTATTATCTTGTTACTACACAGATACTGTCTTTTGTCATCTGATGTCATTACCGCATTATTCCGTTTGAGAATTCCACATTTGACCCACGAAATAGTGTCTTAGACAAAAACAGGTAGCGTTCCTTTTGGCTTGATCAATAAAGGCTATAATCGGTCTTTGGAACAATCCAGGGAAAGCGTCTTTGTAATCCTTTAGGGCAACTGAAGAAGGCTGATGTATCTTCTTAGACGAAGAATATTTAGTAAATGTTGTATTTGCTAAGCTGCGAGAAAAACAAATATTGCCTTGTACCTCATATGTTTTTGAATATGTTAATAGTAAATAAATCTGTTTAATAAACAATTCCTTTAAATTATCTAAGGTGATTTTTTTGTTTGTTTTAGCTGTACACTCTCTAATGTTACACTAATATTGTTACTATGGAGTTTTTAATTTATGTTTCATTGGGAATATATCATAAAAATATGTTTTTGTTTTAAGTTAGCTGTTTGTATATTATAATGTTTTTCATATAATTAATACTATATTAATCCAGAACATGCATGTTAGTATATAACTGTAAGCTAAAAATATATTTTATTCAAAGTATCTAAATCAGTTCATATTTTGCATTTTCGAAAAATACAAGCAAATTATGCGAAATAGAAATCAACCACACGCTTTATATGTTAATGAGGTATTTGATGATGATGATAATTATGTTAATTTTGCTATTCTGACATGTATTAGGAAGGCTAAAGCTATAATTAACGTTACGCCTATTGTTCTCATGAAACAACCTGCCACTATCCTAGCTACTCCTACTCACGGTATTGCAACTACTGTTGTTATTATAACCATAATAATTAATAATAATAATAATAATAATAATAATAATAATAATAATAACAACATTAATTTTTTTTAAACTCTCTCACTTTCTCATTCACTCACCTTCATGCAATTATTATTATATAGGTATCACAATTGCATTGAACAGAATACACACCATTTGGGTAGAAATCGTTAGATGTAAATCCGAAATAAAATACCAGACAGTGACACATGTAACAGAGAGCCCCCTATCTTTTTGTTGATCTGGAAAGTGACATATGTAACAGAGAGCCCCCAATCTTATTGTTGATCTGGAAAGTGACATATGTAACAGAGAGCCCCCAATCTTATTGTTGATCTGGAAAGTGACATATGTAACAGAGAGCCCCCTATCTTATTGTTGATCTGGAAAGTGACATATGTAACAGAGAGCCCCCTATCTTATTGTTGATCTGGAAAGTGACATATGTAACAGAGAGCCCCCTATCTTATTGTTGATCTGGAAAGTGACATATGTAACAGAGAGCCCCCAATCTTATTGTTGATTTGGAAAGTCACATATGTAACAGAGAGCCCCCAATCTTATTGTTGATCTGGAAAGTGACATATGTAACAGAGATCCTCCTATCTTATTGTTGATCTGGAAAGTGACATATGTAACAGAGAGCCCCCTATCTTATTGTTGATCTGGAAAGTGACATATGTAACAGTGAGCCCCCTATCTTATTGTTGATCTGGAAAGTGACTTATGTAACAGAGAGCCCTCTATCTTATTGTTGATCTGGAAAGTGACATATGTAACAGAGAGCCCCCTATCTTATTGTTGATCTGGAAAGTGACATATGTAACAGAGAGCCCCCTATCTTATTGTTGATCTGGAAAGTGACATATGTAACAGTGAGCCCCCTATCTTATTGTTGATCTGGAAAGTGACTTATGTAACAGAGAGCCCTCTATCTTATTGTTGATCTGGAAAGTGACATATGTAACAGAGAGCCCCCTATCTTATTGTTGATCTGGAAAGTGACATATGTAACAGAGAGCCCCCTATCTTATTGTTGATCTGGAAAGTGACATATGTAACAGAGAGCCCCCTATCTTATTGTTGATCTGGAAAAGGGTACGACACTTAAGACCAAGAAATCCTTGCTGACCGCGGTAGGATTATAGTTAGGATGATAAGTGAATATGTCACTTTATTTCACCGCAACGTCTTACTTAATTCTCGCAGTATATCATAGCAATATCAGGGGTGATATGACGCAACGATTGTTGATGATATGCTACAAATGAATATCTTCGCTCATAATTCATGCTAGGACAGAATCTACGCTGAGGGTTAAAGCATTATCTGATTTAATTAGTCATTCTTTACTGAACAAATTGGAAACGTTATATCCCAGTACGATATAGACACACTACAACGTATGATCATACAATTGTTATCTTGTTAGACGTTTAAGTGTTACTTAATGCTTTATATTTTATTGAAATTTAAAACAAGATTAAGTCTATTTTAAAGATATTCATTTTCCCTTAATAGTAGTAATAGTACTAGCATTAGTAGTAGTAACAGTAGAAGTAGTAGTAGTAGCAGTAGTAGTAGTAGTAGTATTAAGAGTATTATTATTATTAGCAGTAGTAGTAGTAGTAGTAGTAGTAGTAGCAGTGGTAGTGGTAGTAATGGTTGTAGCAGTCGACGTAATATTACTATTGGAAGAAAGTCCTTCGAAACGCTGAAGTTCTGCTGAGAACAATAACCTGAACATGTAAACGTGCACAGGAATGGTCCTATGAGGTAGAAAAAAAACAATTGCCTTATTTTGTTATCAAACTAAAAGTAGTAGAATAGAAAAGGTATTATTAATTTTGCCTCAGAAACTTATATATTTAATCCGATGTCCAACACAAATCAAAACCTTCACTTAGCTACACATCTAACTGTGGCCAAAAACCACCTTTTATTTTAAGACACAACACCTGCAATGTTTAGGTGAATAGAGTGATATCAGTTGCCGCAGGATGAAAACCGGGATGTGCTATTATGTCACCGACTCCTGGACGTGAACGTGATGTTAGCAGTAACTAAGGTGATGTTAGCAGTAACTAAGGCAGTAACTAAGGTGATGTTAGCAGTAACTAAGGCAGTAACTAAGTTGATGTTAGCAGTAACTAAGTTGATGTTAGCAGTAACTACGGTGATGTTAGCAGTAACTAAGGCAGTAACTAAGGTGATGTTAGCAGTAACTAAGTTGATGTTAGCAGTAACTAAGGTGATGTTAGCAGTAACTAAGGCAGTAACTAAGGTGATGTTAGCAGTAACTAAAGCAGTAACTAAGGTGATGTTAGCAGTAACTAAGGCAGTAACTAAGGTGATGTTAGCAGTAACTAAGGCAGCTCTTACATAGGTTTATTAAATCTTAAGATGTTGACAAATTACCAATCATATTATAGCAAGGAGTGATAATAAGGGTATAATAATATAATATATGTTACGTTATAAGAGCATACGTATAGCTTTAATAATAATAATAATAATAATAATAATAATATAAAAAGGTTAATTAAACATAATGTAGACCACCTTGTATGAATACATCAGTAGTATTTATTAAATAAGTTCTAATATTTGTTGGTATTATTATTATTATTATTATTATTATTATTATTATTTCCACCGACTCGTTTGTACAAATAATGTGTAATACTCTCATAGTACCCAAGAAGCTGATATAGAGACAAAATACAGTCTACTATATGTAGAAACAGACACAAATTTGACAATAACATTATGATGCTAGGACATTTTTACCAACATAATAATTATGTGGTTTTCAATTATAAACTATTGTTATTATTATTCATTGTCTGGTTATGGCGTAGGTCAACACCTGCAATACCAGGTTATATTTGTATCAAAGTATCTGGACATCTAGTACATACCACTAATGGTATCCTATTTTTAAAACTTGACTATGATACGTTAGACTTAGACACATATAGCCAGATATGTGCACAATAACAGTTTAGACACAACCGTCCACCTGGTAACAGGTATATAAAATATTTATTCCCGTCTTTAAAGATTTAAAGATCACTTCGACAGTATCATTCAAACAAAATCAGAAATATACAAATAGCATTCCCCTACTGATATTACTGCTAAATTCTAGACTGTTTAAATAATTACTAGTTGAGACTGTTATAATATGTACTGAATATTGTCCTAATCTATTATTTTGACACACTTATAGTAATTCCCAAAGTAAGATATGGATGTATCATTCAAAAATATGAGCCGTGAAGGTTTCAATACATATAAATTCATTTTTAGTGTAACATAATTTGAATTTTGTGTCGTTGTAATATTTAGTGTTTTATTTGCATCTATGGAAATTCTGTTTCCACAGAACCCACTAAATGTCATTTTAATTAATTTAACCGAGAAAAGGATTCCTTAATCTAAGAATATGACACATATATGATATTCTCATTTTCAAAAATATACACCATATCTAATGGGTTTATTAAAAGCACCTTATGGTTAATCGTGTCAAAAGCTTAAATATGATCATCGTATATTTTCAAAGTGTATTTTTTAATAATATGGTCGTGTGCTTGGTCTTGTCTAATAGTTTAGTAAATGTATAATCCAATGGACGATCTAATGATTTGCTCAGAAACCAAAATAGTGTGCGTATGGTAAGTTATTAATGTATTATGGTACACACGAATAACTCACTCATTCTCTTATTCACTATGCTGGTCTTAATGTCTTAAGTTCTGGAAGTTTATTTCATTAATACAAAGTATATTGATTTTCAGCCATTACAATACCTGATACAATAACATAATTAGTACAACCTGTGCTAACTACAAATCCATATTATTATTATTATTATTATTATTATTATTATTATCAGTGTCATTATTTTAGTATATAACTGATATGACTAAGCGACTTGCTGTCTTTTATTTTATGCTAAACATCAAGCTCTCGGTCTAAACATTATTTATCACCAAATAGGTATGGTTGCTATGATTAACGTATTGTAAAATAGAAAAGGCAACAAGCTACACAGTAAAACGGATTAATGTCAGTCAAGATTGAGTCAGAGATTAATCAACTAGTGTAGAAGCCAGTTGCAGATGATCGATCACTCATCACTCGTATAAAGGTTTTAAATGTATTTCACGAATTAAATTATAACGTTTTGTGCTATTACACCAAACCCCATTAATATTCAATAAATAGGTTCTTCACATGCAGGAAATCCACTTGTCAAACTATCTCTTTTGTCAGATGAATAACATGTTCGCCTGTCATTTAAGCACACTTTCCCCTAACAATGGCTTGAAAATGGGATTCCCGTTTATGCGTGCATACAATTGAACCTGCGTGCCTTTATCCATGCATATCACAAAACAAATGCCAGAACAAGAAAGTCAGTCCAGTTACAATCCATGGAACATAAAAGTAAAATTCATCTGAGGTAGTAAATATTCCGCATTATCAGGTCACAGTTAATGATCGAATCGTTTCTATTGTGATTTATTGTATATTGATCGCTAGTTATTGCTATTGAATGCTGATAGTACCTTTTATAGGATATACGTGTCCCATTATATTGGATACAATATTGTATTCCACAAGAAGCATAATCGATAATCAACAGAAAAAGCCAAAAGTTGGAAGATAATATGCTATGCTGGTCTTGAATTATCACATATTCACAATGTCTGCAGCCTGAAATATTCAATAGTCTTAAAAGTTACTTTTAAACGTACAATTTAATAAATTCATATTTTATCTACATAGTGAACACAACTTTGCTGAAAGTTAGGAATAAAGAAAACGAGTTACTTAAAACATATTTTCTTTATGAGTTCACACGTGGTTACTACAAACATCAGAAAACTCCCGATTTTTCTTTAACTACTCCACCATATGCTAGGTATATCCCTCTTAGAAGCTAAACAAATACATTTACCTTATTTGTAAGCCTACCTAATTATGCAGATAATATTTAGTATTCTATGTATTCTGTTTGAAACAATGTGAAAGGGAAATACAAATAGTTATTTGGTTGGTCGGTTTAGAATTAACACTGGTTACAATTGGCTCAGATTAACTCCCTAGGGAAAACCCAACTAACACCGGCACGAGCCTTATTAGAGAACACAACTTTAATTAATGGGCTTGATGACGACGATTGATGTGTACGGCCACGTTTGTGCACATGGTAATTTAGATGGGCCGAACGACCTCCAAAGTTAATGAATCGATGTCAAAGATTAAAAAAACTTCAGATATGCCCACGTCGAGATTCGAAAACGAGTGGTAGTGAGTGATATGTGGTCAGCACGCTACCGCTAGACCACGGAAGCGACCCAATTAATGGGCTTGACAAAGCATTATTATTATTATAACGTTACGATGTTCCACATATCTAACATACACTTGAGTTATTTAAAACTAAGTGAGATAATGAGCAGGTCAGTGATTGGATGAGTGTGTGAAATGATACCTTCAAGGATACTTTCAAATGTGGCTTCAGTTAAAAACTTAGAGACTTAACAACTATTATTTGTTTGAAAAATATGTATAATCCCAATACGTACTTTCTTTCTAGCTGAGTCAAGAGCACAATTCAACAAATAAGTACAGAACAGTGAAAACTTGCCCTCTTGATATATATCAGGTATATGTTAATGACATTTCTCAACTGCATGCATATAAGGATACATCTAATGACATAAACGAACTTCCTAAATTGTCTTAAATTACAAAACGTTGTCGATTAGGTTTGGATTGTATTACAGTTATTTACTTGCCAAATTATCTAAACACATCACATCTTCATTACTAATTAATTTATTATATCGAGATTAAATATCACCTGTAGTTTAATGGCAGAGATTATATGCCGATATTGATAACAGAATGAAAGATATATATAATAAATATACGTTTGTCTTATCGTATTGTAACTTGAAAACTCTATTATTATATTTTACTTGGGTATTAATCCTTTACGTAGGCTAATCCTTGAGGACGCATATATCGAGGCTTTCTCCTTTTTATGGTTTCCATTGTCAGAATATCGTCCGAACCTCTTTGTGTGTCCGCGCGCGCGTGCGTTTATACGTTGTAGGATACATATACATGGTTGCACTGGCTCAGAATAGCAAGATCTAAACACCCAGTAAATATTATACCTCCATAGGTCTACACATTTATATATCTGTATGTATGAAACTAAATATACAAAGATCTAAACATCGACACGCGAAAGAGTACCTCCAGCCTTCAACCAGTGGGCCCAGACAATCTGCATTTTGCAGGTGACAAATTTGTCAAGGCCACAAGAAAATGGTTGTATATATAATATGTACAGGAATAGGAAGCAAGCGCAAACATATTAGTTGACTAAACAACGCGTGTGTATAGTTCAATGATATATCAATACATATATAAACAAGATAACTATCTTGATACCGCACATTACATCTAGCAGTAATGTTCTGTGTGTTCAAAAGGAATCCATACAACAGAACATTTCTACACTACAGATGCTGATCCCAGCATTATGTTTATTTCAGAAAGCTACTCAATTTTTACCTCTATCAACCATACGGACAGAGGTCCTAGAGGTCCGGCATCTCAAGGCATTGTCCGAATAGACTGAAAGGTTGAGCTTTTTATTGGCTCTCGGCGCTTAAATAGATATAACAATTTTCTGAACAGGTGGAGGTTGTGTTGTGTATAAAACCTAAATATGGAATTGGAAGCAGCGAGGTGACTAAACTTAAGCCAAAGTAGCATTAATACACAATGGATTATTTTCGGACTAACAGGGATTATCGCCTCAATCCTGAGTAATTATTAGTATTTACTCAAACATAACAGTTAGGCCTCTTATGATTCCCTCTATCACATATTAAATGTTCGATCCACGCCAATCATTGAGTGCTTCATTATAAATTACGCGTTTAGGTGTAGTGTGATCTAAATTAAAGCGCTAATGTATTTGACAAATAATCGAGAAGACTAGATTTCAGGCAGATCTTCAATAATATTGCATGATATCAATTTGTGTCTATCAATGCAGTTCTTCATATGAGACTATTGTATTTGATATTTCTTCCTTTATGTATTTGTCTGCTTCATAGTATGTCTGTCGCTTTTTTTAAATTGTATTTCAGGTGCCACCATTTCCAATAAGTGTAGTTATGAGGCACTTACTCGACACCTGTCAATAGTGGTCATATAATATACGACTCGAGTTGGGGTGACCTGCCTAATAATTGACAGCCATAATAATTCGGCTACAAAAGATATAGATCAATAGAATCTATTTTTATTCATTTATTGCGGGTCGGGTTTACGATTCATCACCTGGCAGCTACTGTGCTTAAGCATCTAGTCAGCCGTCATCGAAGTGTAATTAATTATGATTCGCCATTACGAGACATCTCATTTTGATTCATGCCCACACTAAATCTTTCTCGTTGAAGGCAGCATTAATGTCAGAAATTGACTTCATTATACATCCATCACGTCTAGAAGTAGAAGAACTGTAACTCCAAAATAGGAGCACGTATCGCGTAAATTCTGAATACAGATAGCTGACTAATTAAACATTATAAGGGATCTGTGTCCTTAACTGGTATCGCTATATGTGGGCATAATATATAGACTAGTTATTACATTTGGGCAGAAATGTGTAGGTCAAATATTAATTACCGATATTTTGTATAATATCAATCAGTCTGATTTTTTTGGTGTAATTTCTATTTAAGATGAGACTTTGTTTGCATGATTTGGATATAAATTTGTAAGTAGGTTAGTTTGACTAAAATCGAATTACATTGATTACAGATTACAGTTTTATGGAATTAAATATATAAGATCTGTTTATATGGTAGTCAGATATTATATTGATCCGGAGGTATAGTGAGACGTTGGAATACTTCAGAATAACTACGGATCCCCATCCAAGGTCAAAATAATTGTCTACAAAATTTGCTCAAAACATTTGTAGCATTAAAATCCATTATGCTACACGTACTCCAAAATGCCATGAAGAAAACATTGCGAGTTTGGTATAATATCTGTCAGCTAAGTTTGGAAAGGTATTTGTCAAATACACATATAGTATGACTAACAATACCAAAGTGATAAATTTGAGCTGCATAGATGAATCTTTAGTTATAATAAAATACATTAAATAAAAAATGTATATGGTTGAAGTGCTGTTCTGTTCTTTTTGATGGATCAGGGCGGCATATATTCGATGTATTATTTGTATTCCTTTTAATCACATAACAGTACCAAACATGAAGTGTTCTTACCATTAAAATGCTACCAGTCCATTTTCTCATATTGCGTTTAAGCATGCATAGGGTTCAATATATGTATCTCTTACCTAAAATGCACCTCGGTTATAACCAGTTCTTACCAAATAACATTTAAATATATCATCGATTTGAAATACACTGTTCACTCTATTTAACATAATTTGATTTCCAAACACAAATAGAGTATATGGTTGTTTTATTCAGAACAGGATGACTGATTCAAGAATGCATTACTATCAAGTCATTATATATATATATATATATATATATATATATATATATATATATATATATATATATATATATATATATAATATTATATAAATCAGAATATAAACGTATTTAATTGATGTCATTAGTAAGTTCATAATGTGACTTATATAGGTATATCGGTTTTCGATTAGGTGAGAGTACATGGATACATTAGAAAAGCCTGTGAAGAATAATATAATTTATATTATATCACTTCAACTATCTTAATATTTACACGTACAACACATACACACGCGCACACACATACGCGCACATACACATGTACATACACAAACATATTAGTACAAATTTGTGTAAAAACGTCAATATGTGTGATACTCTCTCTCTCTCCCTCTCCCTCTCTCCCTATGTGTGTGTGTGTGTGTGTGTTTTAGCTGTGTATTATAAGGCACAGGCACAGAGAATCTCGAACCGTGAATTCAAACTCCGGACGTTTCTTCAGGGGACTGAATCCAGAGTGGCGACTTTTCTTGGTGAGACATGTGTAATGTCTCACCAGTCCCTAGTTTATAGGATTTATTTATTTATTGGTTTTTGTTGTTATTATTATTATTATTATTATTATTATTATTATTATTATTATTCTAACTCAGTTTCAATCTATAGTCCAACGCTCCACCAGTTAGACAACGGAGGGTTCCTTCTAATGTTTTATATGAGCGCAATGCAGAACATTACATATTCCTACTACAGAAAAGGATATAGTCTTACAAGAAATATCGTCCCTATGCCATAAGAAATAGTGTGTATAGCCACATACCTTTATATCCTATCCTGTACTGGGCAGACTATATTTAGAGGATATTTCATCAAGTCGACCGACTGGATCACATAGCCTACGGAACTTCCACAAGGCATATTATGCTGCGGTTGAGAAAGTTCCGTTTTCTATGCGTAGAGACCATATTTCCAGGTCCCTGCATTCAAGAAAAGTTGATCTAGAGCTATATATTCCGTGAACTATTTGCGTCTTTGGAGGCACGCCGTTTAGATGTTTGGCCTGGATATCCAGCATTTAAATGACTGTAGCAGACACAGTACGCTCATAAAGCATGTGCTCCTGACTCAGGAATAGAAACACTGCATCGCATCTCGAGCGGTGGCTTTGGGACAACCCGCGCGGTTGGGGGGTTTTATATAACAATTAACACCCTTTTGTATAAAAATTAATTTTAGGGTAGTTATGTCCAGTTTGATATGAGATTAAAATTTAGTTTTTCTGTTTTCAAAATAAAATAAGAATAAAGAATTAGGTATTTTAAAAAGTGATAGTTCAAACAGTGGGGAAGTTTTGACGCTTTTAGGTCGCTTCGCAGATGTCAGTTTTTTTAAAAAATTAAGAAAAAAATTTTAATAGATCGCCGACGCCTGCCCGTTGTAAAAAACGATCTTTGAAGACAAACAAAAGGGTTTTTAAAGATTTTTTAAGAAAGAAAAGCAAAAAAAATAGTATAAATGGGGCTGTTAGATAATTAACAAAAATTTTCAACTGGTGATTTATTTTGGGGTTTTTTCCCAACCCACGGCTGTGGGATTCGCTTTTTTTTTTTGCTTGGGGTTTTGGGATGGGGAGACAACACATGTATCAGCAAAAAAAGGCCCCCTGGGTTTTCCCCCCAAGAAACGTCCAGAGTTTGAATTCATTCGGGTGAGAATTGGTTAACGATATAGGGAAAAAAATTTAAATGTTTGGGATTATAATCCCGACGGGCATTGCAGATCGGAGATCTCCGAAATCCGCTGTTCTCGACCATGGGTCAAAAAGATCTGAAAGGGCTTTTAATTTTGATCCCACCCCACCCAACTGCATATACTAACGCTAAAAAGCGGAATGAACGTTCCCTTAGTATAAAGGAAAATATGAGGTTTGATAACGTAGTATTTACTCAGGTTTGAGACGATATTTCGTTCTAGTCCAGTAATAACCTTTGGTATTCACTTTGTTTTATTTTAGTTTAATGCGGGGTCCATACTGAGTTTTGTAAAATTCTCTTTGTTTTGAAAAACTTTAAAGTTTGTTAACACACTGAGGTTTTAAAAGGGTTAACCCTTTGGTTAGAGAAAATTGACGCCAGACCAGCGACGTATTGATACATGGTTTATATAGGTAGATTTATTCAGTTATTCGAACCCAGAATAAATGAGGCGCTTGATGTCGAAATGTTTATAACAGGTTTTTTTTGACCCCAGAAAATTACTGATGAAAATGTGGGCAAAATAGTTTGTTGTAGTAAATCCCCTTAAACACGGTTTTTTGTTGGAGCTGTGGTATCAAATGGATGTTTTTACGTGTTCCCCCTTTTTTTTTCTAGCCCTGTAGCCGTTTCCCCGGGGTTTTAAATTTGTCGCAGAAAAACGAATTAGCTGGTTCCCAGGCTGATGAGTAGAAGAAAATGCTTAGGTATACGCACACATCTATCAATATGTGGAGGTATGGAACATTTTATTTTTAGATTAATGTATGTATAGTTGTATTTAGATTTATGGAGGTAGGTTTCGAAGGATGTTTAGATATGTTGATGCTCTGTGTTGCCTCTTACTATGTACCCTAAAACACACACTTACACACACTTACACACACTTACACACACATGCACACACACACACACAAACACACACACATACACTCATACATATATACATACACACACGCAAGCACGCACACACGCACGCATGCACACACATACATAGTTCAATGTCAATTAGTATATGATATGTGTGATATATTTATCATTTTATAAAGCAAAACATGTCATGTTTATGTCTATAATGTAGTGTTTTATTCCACTAGTGACAATAACCTTCGCCACATCCGGTTGACATGCCATCACTGTTTTTATTATGGCATAAAGACGTATCCATCAAACCTAACTTTTTGTATATGACTCGCAACTTACTAGTAAAAACCTTGAACTTATCTGACCCTAAGTATGAAGCACTCATCTGTCCAATGGCATAGCAGTAATGTATTTAGCTGTGAATCCTGCCATAATTAACTAGTACATTTTTTATATTTTAATTATATCAACTTTAAGAATAGGGAGCTATTTGATAAATGATGACAAATGATATGATATGAATATCGTGCGGAACAGTATAAAGTTGAATATGATGCCATTAATGGTTGGTTTTGTTGTTCGGGGAGAATCCCCAGGCTGTCGCTTAATCAGCACAGCCTCTACGTCGGAGTGGTTGAGAAATCTCCTCCCCCACCACTCACAGGGGAGCAGTACGGAAAAATGGAGCCGAAATACCCTGAGGGTGGTCACTGGCAGAGTGTTTTACGTCATCAGGGGGTTTTTAACATCCCTCTTTATTTTAAATAATTCAGTGGAGACGGCAGCGCCATTTAACGTGGTCAGCCACCCACGATGTAGTGAGCCGAGAAATTAATCCCTGGAAAAGTTTCGATCTCTTACGGGGTTCGAACCTGCGACCGTTGTCACCAAGTGCCGGGTGCTTAACCGCTAGGCCATCGGAGCTCACTAATACCATTAATGTATAACAACGGTCAATATATACATTACAAGAGCATATTTCAAGAAAATTATTTAGGGCGCCTCCATGGTCTAGTTGGTAGCGCTGGAACAAAAATTACCATTACCTGAGTTCGAATCTCGGGTGGGTATATATGAAGGGTATTTCATCTTTGATTTCTCTTCATTACCTTTGGAGTTCGCTCGGCCCATTTAGCCTACCATGAGAATAAAAGTGACCCTAAACATGAATCATCAACAACACTATGATCAAGCAAAATATGAAATTAAATTGATAAAGAAAAGTATTTGTTTTGACCTAAATATACATCACAATTGTATATATAGATCGTAACATGTAAATATAAGTATTACTCGATTAATAGAGCCTTATTTTCAAATAACATGGTTTTACTCAATATTTCAAAACGGATCACTTTTATTTAGTGATAATAAATGGTTTCACTAAATATTTCAATATTTTATTTAGTGATAATAACAACATTTTGTCTTAGCATTAATGAGACAGAATCGATATTAAGATGTAACGTTGAGACGCAATCGTATTAAGCACCACAACAATAGACTATCTGTTAAGATTAGTAGACCTTTATCTCTTACAAAGGTCAAACATAAAGGGTGAGTGGCTACATTGGTCAGGCGTACATAACATTATGTTATATCTTCAAGCTGATGTCGATGTAAATAATTAAATGCAATTAGATTAATTATCATCATCATCATCATCATCACCATTACCATCATCATCACCATAATCATCATCATCATCACCATCATCACCATCATCACCATCATCATCATCGTCCTCATAATTATTTAATTATTTCTTATGCATGCACTATAACAATAATAACGTATTGGTATTGGCGATAATTGATGATGATGAATTATAACACTAAATTACAGAAACATGTTATCGTATGTCATCACATGATACACTCAAATAAGTTTTGTAGCTTCATCTTTTTGCACAGACGCAAAATTCTTAAATAAATGAGTTATGTAAACGATTTTTATTTTCCGTTAAACATTTCCGTGGGCTCGCCTATCTTTACCCCGACTACTTCTCCTTTAAGGATATAGGGTAATTGTATGTACGTGCGTAGCTTTGCGTATATTAAGCCATATGCCCTCTACATGTGCTGGAATTATAACTTTCAGGAATTAGAACTTTCAGATCAAATCTACTTGCACATTCCGTGTGGCAGCCTAAACCCGGATCAATAAATAAAAACATATTCTTCAATAGTTGTACACCACTCACTCACTCACTCACTCACTCACTCACTCACTCACTCACTCACTCACTCACTCACTCACTCACTCACTCACTCACTCACTCACTCACTCACTCACTCACCACCACCACCACCACCACCACCACTCACTCACCACCACCACCACCACCACCACCACCACTCACCACCACCACCACTCCCCCACCACTCACCACCACCACTCACCACCCCACCACCACCACCACTCACTCACTCACCCACCCACTCACTCACTCACTCACTCACTCACTCACTCACTCACTCACTCACCCCACTCACCCCACTCACCCCACTCACCCCACTCACCCCACTCACCCCACTCACCCCACTCACCCCACTCACCCCACTCACCCCACTCACTAACTCACACTCTCATTCACTTATTTACTTTTGAACGTGTATACTCTCTAGTCACCCACTTATCCAGCTACATTATGACCCAGTCACTCTGATACCTCCTTAATTGGTTTTGTTAATAGTATGTATTATCCAAGCAGTCCAACATGTTTATAATATAATTAAATCATCGATATCACACCACTGAATACATTTTGAGACGTCCTCACCTTTCACAACTTTATTAAAAAGATTAAATAATCACTGAATAGTAATCAATCAATTATTTTTATACAAGATCAAGCGTATCAGATAGTTAAAATATATTATATATCGACAGTAATCTTTTTCGCCAACAAAACAAATCACATGATTTGAATAAGTGAGAATTTTCAGGAATTAAAGAAGATGAGTTATGTGTTTGATGTCTAATTATAATAATCTGCTTTAAAATTTGAATTAGAATCTATTTTTGAAAGAGAGATGGGCTAATTAGATGTTATATATTACATATTTAACCGAGAATGAAATACATTTACGCTAATTGCTGTTGTAAAGATGACAACTTTCGTCTGATTGAAATTTATATGTTTCTTCACACAGAAAATACGTAGCAAAATAAGTTATTATTTATTTATGGTAAATAAATTCATAAAAAACTTCAGAAATGTAATTATGGTTTATTCAAAATTAAAGCTCTTGTAACTACACTATATATCTTTATTAGTTGGCTGTCGCCTGTTTTTTTTGAACTTTTAGAATTTTAGAAGATCTTGTCGATCTTCTTCCCTAGATGTCCCTTTCAACGTTAATGTTGGTTATATCGTCTTCATTTCTCCCTGGTCACGATCGAAGAAAATGTAGCAATCGAGTCGTCTTACCTTTAACAGACACCAAAGTACCACAATGTAGTTCGTTTATCATAATACTTCCAACGTAATAATACTAGTCATCATGTGATATTAGGAATTGGCTATAATTGTTTAACATCGCTGCTTGTCTTTAGGGGTAACTATATAATTAAAGATGATGCAAAATACCTTTTAAAGTTATTCTACAAACAAAATAGCATGATTCTAAACCTCACCTGGAACTTAATAGTCGCATTTTGTTCTGATTTACCTCATAATCGGATATCTGGATTGGTATTTTAAGTATGATATATTTGGAAAAATATAGCTTTGGATACTTGTAGAATAATATTGGCATAAACATTTACTAAATAACAATAATTATACCATAAGGGTCATTGGGATCATTTATTTGAAATATATTCTACTAAAATTATAACCCAACATAACGCATGTATTACGGTCACCATCGGGGTCAGTGATTTGTGTCCGTAACTGAGGAATGGCCGCAATATAATAGAACTTAAATTTAACTTATCATTATTGTGTTTCAACAAGTATACGTTTTTGAGTGAAAGTTCCTTTTTGGGGTGATTTTCTAATATTTAGCATGTGACCTTGTGATGAGTGTCCACTAAGTTGATTCTATTCCACAAATTGTGAGAGCATTTCAAATGAACTGTAGCGGAGATTGTTCTGACAGATAACATTTAGACCAGCTATGTGATGTTTACGTAAATCGTGGTGGTTTACATAAGAACGAATGCAGCTTGAACTTGGAAGGAAGTGTGCTTTCTACTTCCTTATTCTTGGTTTTAATTGTTTCTGTTGTCAAACAAGGTCGTTTTAATTTACCGACTGACCTTTTACAGACCACGACGATACTTGTACCTCATGACCACTGAATCATAAATATAATGCATGTATTAAACAATCGGTTTATGATTCCTTGGTTATAAGGCGATTTCTTGTAAATCATAAAGCAACATTTTTATAAAATTCAGTGTTCCTACAACACTACGCACAAGTACTCAAATATAGCATGTACTGTGATACATGATAGTGTGATTGTTAGACACACTAAACCACTGCTAAACGTTAAAAATATATAACATTACATGTTTAAGTAATTATACAGAGTTTACATATATAACACAAGAAATAGAACTAACAGTAATCAATAACTACGAAATTAAGGATTTAGGTATTCTGAAGACACTCATTCACTAAGCTTGTCATAGTATCTCCTTGGGACAATGTTACATGTTACTAACTACATGTTAACATGCAGTTCCTCTGTTGTCATTGTGCTACATTCCATTCACTGGAAGTCACACAAAACAACGTTATTCATCATGTACTACTGGTGTTCAGGACAATAAGTATGATTAATGACAGAAGTTCGTGTTTGCGATAGTTAAATGGGCACATCTAGGAAACTTTCTTTCTACAGGAATTGATACACGACTTACGATTGTTATTGTATTTATACTGGGTAACAATACAGTAAAAATGATATGTTGTATGGTGGCAATTTATTTATCGTTCTTTGCACTTATTATTTAATAGGCAGACAGTTTAAAGTAAGTTAATGTGTTACTATTTTAAAATAACACACCACAAGCACGTGTGTTTCTCTTTATTCGTGTTTATATACCGATAAGTTATTAGAAAGCTACAGGATAACAAATCCTGAACTTTTAATTTCGTCTAATACTACACAATTATAAATTACAGCAACAACACTAATTAGCAAATATAGAACAACAAATTTGTAAATGTATACTATAGAGTGACTTTCTATGTCACATGGTGTCCTTCGAAGTTATCTGGAAATTAACTACAAAAACATATCTCATTATTTGGCTAGTCAACATTTATTTTCTGGGGTGATTTGGTAAATCAATAATTATTTATAAATTGTCATAATTGTGTTTATGTGGTACGTGATATGTCTTGTCTTCCATGAAAATAACAAGAGACTCTAATAGGTTGAGAGATTCAGTAATTATATTTAGCTGTTTATGATAATTGACTGTATATTCACTAGCGGATACATGCGATTCAACCTGTATACCTATTGATTTTCGTAATCACTAACAGCCTATGGAATGTGTATTGTTCGTTAATATGTGGAAATGTTAGCATTTTTGAAAACACGTAAGATATTGGCTTGCTTGAATGTAAGCATTATCTTCAGATAAAGGATTTGGCCTTAATAATCATATTAAGCCGTAGTGTGATTTCCTTAGTTACCAAATTCTCTCGAGAAGTTGTTTGTACACATTTAAAATAAGTAACAGTATACATAAAAAACGAAACTGTTCATCTAATTACTTCAGCATTATGATGTAAAAGCTATGATTTTCTGAGGTACATAATCGTAAAAGTATCTTCAGAATGATGATAGTATCTCTTGTCTTGCAAAAAAATTAAATGAACAAAAGTTTGGCCTTTCACATTTTACCTTGTTCAGATCATGTTAGACTTATCATATCTATTCAAATTTTCAACACCTAGTAGATCTGATCTCTCTCATTATTTACTCACTTCGCTGCTTCCATATGGAGTAGGTGTACATTGTGTCACGTGGTCAACAAACTGCAATGTTTATTAACGCGCTGAGGTCCTATAAAAGGCCTAACTTTTCACGAGTTCAGAAAAGAACTTCGACACCAGACCCTTTGGACGTGTATCGATACGGTTCATAAAGGTAGGATTTGTTTAGTTATTCGAATCCAGAATAAAGCTGTTGTCAGCATCTGAAATGTTCTTTATATACAGGTTTCTTTTGGATGACAGAAAATTACTGTTGAATATAAACTATGGTTTCAAAGTAGTTATCATATGTGTGTAGCATGTCGCCCTTGAACCATACGCACGTGTTATTTACTGCGAGCTGTGGTGTCAGATGGTATGTTTTACATGCTTGCGGTTGTGTACGTAGCCTGCATGTAGCCACTTTCCTGTGGGCGTGACATATTTGTCGCGTACGAAAAGCCAATTAGCTGGTTCCCACAGGCTGATGAGTAGCCCAGACACATGTATAGGTATAGTACACACACACACACACACACACACACACACACACACACACACACACACACACACACACACACACACACACACGCATACACGCACTCTCACACACCCATCTTAATAGCATATTATTAAGCAATCTTTATATGTGTTCGTTTTGAGCGAAAATCCAGAGATATCTCCTATGTAAATAATCAGTCGATTAGGCAGATGACATGATTACTAAGCAGTTATGATTTTTATCAATGTGTGTTTGGGAGGCGCCCGTGTGTGTGTCTGTACGTGCGTTAGTGTGCGTATTTGGATTTGAATTCGTGTTTATGTGTTTACGTGGATGTAGCTATTCTTCTATAAATAGAGAACCAAGCCTTATCATCAATGCCAAATAATCAATAGTCCAAGTGCAATGAAGAGGCATGGAAAATAGACTCGAGAGACGATAGACTTGGTTTCCCTTAACGTATTACAATAATGTATTAGTGATTTGCATATTGCGTTAATCTAACACTTAAAACTATAGATGAGTAGCTGTCGTGAGTGGGGTGACAGTCGTTCATGGTTGATTAAGCACCGAAACTATGCCAACTCATGTCCTCGGAGTATGAAATGAAAACTTATGGGTTGATGCCCATAATCAGTTAGAATGTTGCTGAATAAATACATTTTGAAAAAACTAAGTTTTAATGAAAGACACAATAATAAAAGTGTAAACTGTTTTGGTGTATCTGGAAATGAATTAATAATCAATAACTGAAACAATTCCTGTAATTTTTGCTATATTTCCAAAGAATTAAGCAATTACTCTGAAGCTCAATCAGAAGTTGTGGATCTAGTATTTGCAGAACAAATTTAATTCACCATAAACAATTGACAAAACAAAATGAGATGGTGTTCGGAATCATAATGAAATCCTCCGCACCCCCCCCCCCACCCCCACACAGAAAAGCCGAATTCTTAATAAATAAGCGGTTAGCAATTTATGAATCCTTTATTCCTAATATTTACTAAAATGTTATTAATAATAGAATGAATTATTGATTATAAAAAAAAACTAAAATATTCCACTCAAGTTAAGCAAAAACGACATTTTCAGTGACCGTTTTCCAATAATAAGTAATCAATCAAGTGACTATGACCAGCCAGTCTGTGAATTGTGAATGGGATTTTTGCTTTGAATACTAAAGAAGCTAAAGAAAAAATCAGTACAGCAGCTATTATGCACCAATAACCGATACTTTTAGATTAATGGTATTTATTCCACATTAGTTAATTGCAGAAGTTTATTCGTTTTTCTCTCGTTATACTTGATTAATTATGAAGAGAATCTAAGAAATTACTGCGTACTGGAAAAAGAAACCATTCAGATCAACAATCATATTTAAATTCTGACGATTATTTATGTTAGTCTAATATTACGCCGACTAAATTTGGCTCAGTGATACATTTACCATGTGATATTTCTTCTATAATGTTAATCGCTAAAATTACAAGCATATCATGCATAATATGACAAAAGTTAGAATTATATATGTTTTACTTACAGTTGTAGTGCAAATTAGTTGTGTTCTCTCTTCGTGTAAATAACTAAATGACATATTTATTTAGATTTATGAGGCATAGTGCGCTTTAAACCATTTATAAAGTTTATGTATCTGGATCATAATCGTAAAAGTGCATGCGGATCGTGAATTTGCGAATTAAATACAAGTCTGTCGCCAAAAATTAACCAAGTTTGTGAAAGTATACATTTATAATTTTTCTGGTTTCAAAGAATCAAAGAAAACCATCCGTATATTGTATCATACAATTACCTGTGACAAATGTATTTTATCCTATATAGTTTAGGCTGTATATAGATAATACTAGGCAGTTAGGCCCGATTTAGTGTATTATAGCCTTAAGTAATGTTTTTCCTTAGAGCGTGAATGGCATATTGACTTGTAAACGAGAGAGGTTGTATATATAATGATACCCCTTCGTTAAGATATACTCATAATAAGAAGGTCTTCAGAAAAAAACCGGATAAATGTAAATAATAAGGAAAGAAAATATAAGATATATTGATGACAATTAACCTGAATATAAATAGTGATGAATTTGAGAATTGTTTGGTTTTAATAAACAATGAATTGATATATCTTCTACAGTGTGCATAATATTAACTATCAGATAGTGCTACGGTTTAGTTTGTGAAACATTTCTTTAATATAAATCAGAAATATGTAATTAGAAAAGCATATGCTAATTTTAACTGATAATGGAATTCAGTCATTGGGTGGGTACTTATAATGAACCAAGTATTTAAAATATTCAGCAATACTTTCAAAAACCAAAAGTTCACATGTTCTTTCAGATATACTACTTTAACTAAAGCATATCTGTTCATCCAAACGGAATACCAACGAGCATTAGTACTCTTTAGATTATGACCTGAATATTTCAAAACATAAGCTTATTGTATTGCAGTAAAAATATGGCTGGGTTGAAAAATCTAAAGAGATTGGAATCTTTTACAGTTTTCGTTTTTAATTATCGATACATAAAATAACAATTTAGCTGTGATGAAAGGTGTATGCCGGATTAGTTCACAAAATATATCCAATAAAAATAGATATTAAGGTATAGTTGGTGAAATTAGTTTCAAACAGTGAAATACTTGTCAACAGTTACATTGTTATCAATACCTTCTAGTATAAATGATAACAGTGTGACCAGTTTTAATGATACGAAATAAACGAATCATCCATAACAATTTAATACAACTGTTCAAAGCGTCATCTATTATATTATTTTATTTTAGTTTGACACAAGAGTATATGTACTGAGGGTCAACCATAATGTTAGACTGTCATAATTATGTTATAAGTCGTAATTATGTGATATGTCGTAATTATGTGATATGTCGTAATTATGTGATATGTCGTAATTATGTGATATGTCGTATATATGGATGTTTCTCAATATTATGTTTGTAGAGCTCGATATAATTCAAGGGATAAGTGGTAATGCCATAATATCAGCTATAGGACTTCCACCATATATCACACTTGTTATTGTTTACTAAGCAAAAAGACATAATAGGGCCATAATTAAGACAAGCTTTAACATTGATAATATATGTAAATATTACATGCAAGAGCTTGCTAAAATTAAATTAAATGGAGGTTAATTTTGCCCAGATCGCCTATAAATAGAAACATCCCTTCATCACTGTACTTGGCTAGAGAATTATTGTGAGGTAGTAGTGAGTGTTTGTCTGACATTTACTAAGGTCCTCATTAACATTTTCGAACACAAGTAAATGCGACCTCAGTAGCTGAAATATCGAAAGGGATTAAGGTCAACCGGATATAAATGGAATTAACCCCAAACATCAATCACTAATTGGTTTGAATATATACAAGTATAAAGTAAAATGTATATCTCCTGTTAAAGCTTTACTTAATTAGGCAGTAAAATAATGATGGGAGCCAAGCACAATTCTATGTTTTATATTTATTAAATAACACCACGATAATGTTATTGTATATGTGTGCGTGTGTGTGTGTGTGCGTGTGTGCGTATGAGCGCTCGTGTTACAATATGTTCTCATTCCTCCAATCCTCGATGAAATGACTTCAGGAAAGTATTATATGTTAGGCATTGTCCCATAATAAGGTCCAACTGTTATTACTACCACAACCACTACTACTACAACTACTACTCATTATACAACTACTACTAATGTCATTACTATTTAAACCTGAGAAATAAATTGATTATAATTATTCTCTGTCATTCTCTATTACTTCGGATCAATTATACTTCACCTTTGCCGTGGTATAGTCACCATATTATGATATGCAAATTTAAGGATATTTTTATATTGATATATGTCTTTACTTTCACATTCACATGACATATATTCGATTCCAAAGTTCGTATCAAAAAGTATTTTCAACAATTATATAGCTCATGGATATGAAATACTGATTAACATCTAAAAGCCTATACATTACATATATTTTATTTTATTGCGTGGCTTGTTTAGTTTACGGTCTACAACATGATGGACCTTTTAGATCAGTCCACAGTCAAATAATGTTATTAGCGAAACAGATGGATACGGTTTCCGTTCTAAATAAATGTATTTGATAGTAATGACAAATATGGCTTAGTTGATTAACTTGCAGGCTTCAAGCAAAGGGCAAAATAATGAAGCTCCAGAGTAATTTGGTAAAGCAACTGATGATGGCAAGGCTGGTAATAGTGTTACAAATATTATAATCTTAGAACTTCCACTGCAACACATACTACTACAACTATAATTGTTACTAATACTAATAAACATTTGTGCTTCTGCTACTCTTATTAATAATTATAATACTACTACTACTACTACTACTACTACTACTACTACTACTACTAATACTACTAATACTACTACTAATACTACTAATCCTACTACTGCTACCACCACTACTACTACTACTACTACTACTACTACTACTAATACTACTAATACTACCACTACTACTACTACTAATACTACTACTACTACTACTACTACTGCTACCACCACTACTACTACTACTACTACTACCACTACTACTAATACTACTACTACTACTACTACACTACTACTACTACCACTACTACTACTACTACTACTACTACTCCTACTACTACCACTACTACTACTACTCCTACTACTAATGTTACTACTACCACTACTATTACCACTACCACTATATATCCATCTGATTATTAGATAAATTTAGAATTAAAACAAATCAGTCAAAAAGCAGAAACAGTTAAATTTTAAAGCTACTTCAACTATAGTTTCGTTCAAGTTTTTATATTATCGTTAAACACTGTAGATTAATGATGTTTAATTTTCTTAATTGTAATCAAATTTTGATAATGAGAAAGATTACTATATAGTTGTTTACGATGGTATCTTTGATATTATTGTTTACTACGATAATGAAAGTAATTCTAGTCCACACGAGAAGGATAGTGATGACAATGATGACAGTGGATGGAATAGATATGACGAATAATTGCATATAATTCACATTGTTCTCTCTCGGCTGTACTAAGGACTTTATCATGGCGATGAAGATAATGCTGAGTGTGATGGCAATTACGATGATGAGGATTATCATGATATGATGATGATTATAACGATGATATTAACAGATTAATACTGATGACAATAGTAATAATAATAATAATAATAATAATAATAATGTGATATTAATATTAGTAAAAACTAAATATATCCTACAATATGACGAGCCTATGGTAACCTGAGTCTATTGTTATATCCCATAGGCTTATACCAAATCTTGAAATAGACTATCTCAAGAACCTATTATTTTAGGGCTTTGAAGAAATGTTTAATCTAGTGTTATCAGTTATTGACAGTAGAACAACTAAATCGAGAACATAATAACTTCTACTGCTTAAGGTTAATGAGGAAACTTAATTTGACATTATATTAAATAACCTTTTTATGGCCTTTGGACTAATTTTGCTACTTTATTGGGAAAGGTCGCTGATTCTGTGTACACGATATATTACCTTTCAAATTTTAGCTTGTATACGGGATAAGGAAGGTAAAAAAGACATTGAATTAAGTAGCAGTGTCGGTAATCCCGTGACAATGCTTATTTACACATGGAAACAGAACTGATTATGGCTTTCGAACATCAAACAATAGTTTTGTTATAGAGTTACATATGACATTCTTTATCAGGCTAACTAATTATTTCTTGCCAATAAATCTAAATATTAAATTACGAAATCACATATTGCGAATAACATAACGTAAGTGCAGATATCGAAGTGTATCAAGATTTGTATTTGAGTAACATTCTGTATAGATATTGTGGACAGTTTCAATTGAAGCATGGTTGATGGAAGACGTGTTAATTGAATATAGTCATTTATTCGAAATTTACAGGTACAGAAAACAGTTATTTTTCTATTTACATATATTTATCCATAAATGAATATCATAGATCTTCCTTCAGTTTAATATTTGTAGATTGATAAAAGTTGTGTTCTAGCCTGAGCATAGTGGCGACGTTCAAAATAACAACACTTATTGTACACGAAGGGCTTAGCTTGGAGCTAGAAATTACTGAACTAAGTTGCAGATCCAGATAACAGTATATCCAACCTGGATGCTAGTATAATTTAAGATTATTTTCGCATGTAAATGCTATTCGTGTAAAGTATTTCATTATAGTGAGTATTTGTTTTTATCAAAAGGGTAACTAATATAATGTACTCAAAATTAGGCAATTTATATTATACTCCGGTTTAATTATTTACCATTACTTGTAGAAGATTCCATAAATAAAGTCAATATATTGGTTCTGACATCTACTTGGCTCTAGCTCTAGCTATATAACTTAGTTAAGAAAGGGTAAGACACACCGGTAGGTTGTCTACAAGGAAATATGTTCTACTGAAAGGTAACTAAATACCAAAGTCACTACAAATAAACCAGTTGTGCGCGACAGCCAACTAAAGCACGCCTTGTTGTTTTCACCGATTCATAAAAGAAAAGTAAATTAAATAACTTGAATAGTGCATACCAACTGGATAAGTATTGTACCTATTCAGTTGAACGTGCATCGGCGGCTGTACAAGAGTGAGAGAGGGAGCAGTGATGAGAGTTGGCAATAAGTCATGGACATTACTCTGATGACATTGAATGCCCAAAAGAATAGATTGCAATGCTACATAAGACATGATCTTTTGTTTTCGTTGATACAAAGGTAGGTCTTTCAATTATGCCTTTCTGCTATTTCAAAATTCAGATCCTATTATAAAACCGATTAGTTACAACTTTAGCAATATTTAATCTAAATGTAATTTTTTTATTATTGTATGTGTAGATCAATGTTCGGATAATTAGGAATCAAAAACAAAAACCAAGATAATATAATTTTAACATCTATTTCAACAACATCATAAAATGAGAGTATTCAACGACAGTGATATTATCAGGTAATATATGTATGTATATTACCTCTAAAGGTGTTTCAGTTGATTATTTCATATAAAAATAAACAAAGAAAGTTGCAAACATATTTGTCCTGCTTGCTGCCAACATGATAGTCTGTGATAACCTTTACAATACTTTACGATTTGTCGCATCATATGTTTTGGAGAATGGTCTCATTATGATATATTCGATATTATTTGCATTTATGGGAAGTTTATTTGAACAGAACTAATTAAAATTGTTAAAACTGTTTTGATTTAACAAAAGTAATAATTCCTTCGTATCATCATATAACTGTCTAAACGTGTCAACGATTTACTGATGCCACAGAATATTATCAATGTATATTGGTTAGAAGTATGGGATTTTCTTCTCCATAATGGTTTTTAAATGGATAACTGGAGAGAAACTCCACTGGCTGGCACCGAAATAATATTGGCGTGTGCACAGTAAATTATTAATATCCTAAGGTACATCGCATTAAAAAAGAAATAGTCTTACTGTTTCATGTCTATTTTCTGTTTCTGATGCTGATTATATTTATTGAAATATATAATTTGTATGACATATAATTACGTGATTGACTAATTAAATTACTATGTCCAAAGTTATGTCCAAAATAAATAATAGAACTAAATTGCATTATTGTTATTGTTATTATTATTATTATTATTATTATTATTATTATTATTATTACTAATAGTAGTAGTAGTAGAGAGTAGTAGTAGTAGTAGTAGGAGTAGTAGTAGTAGAAGTAGTAGTAGTTGTAGTAGTAGAAGTAGAAGTAGAAGTAGTAGTAGTAGTAGTAGTAGAAGTAGTAGTAGTAGTAGTAGTGGTATTAGAAGTATTGTGGACACTGTTGTTGTTGTTGTTGCTATTTTAATGTTATACAATAAATACGCTTACGTCCACTTATACCCGATTATTTCCATCCTTTATTTTTAAGGAAACATCCATCCCTCCATTCTAAGTCCTATTAATCATAAGCTGGCTAAGGTTGCTAAGATTTAACTCCAGTAGTATAGAAAACACGACAAGGTACACACTGTAGTGGATTAGTGACAGTGAGCTGTAGAGTCCGTTGTGGATGACAGTACATATATCACCCAGCTAATGTGTCAGTCGGAGGTTTCCTAAGCCAATCGCTGTTAGGTCTAGGCCCCATCGTGAAGTAACTAAACAATCCTGGATGGGAAGTTCTGTAGAAGCTGCTATCCGGGAACACTAACATTAAGGTATGTCCGTCTATTTTCTGTCTTGGATATAGCTGAGAGAAGAATATGTTTAACCTTCCGAACAAGTTCTAATCGTATAAAGCTTTGTGTTTATTGTATAAGAAATTTATATTGGCCTATATATCTAATAACATACTCGAGTGTAATTCATCTAAGAGAGTAAATATTCCATGCAATAGATTAATAATTGATGAACATATGGTAATTATTTCTTATTGTAAATTGATCTTATTGTTATTATTACAGCTTAGACAGCACATTTAATATTGATATTACCTTGTATACGATATATGTGTCATATTATATAGGATATAATATTAACATTCCGTTTTATATGATATATCTGGCATAAGGATTTAAACAAAATATATTATTGATTTTAAACAGGAAAAGGAAAGAACAATGGGAAAATAATATGCTGTACTGGTGTTGATTTATGACATATCCACAAGGGTAGCCTACATGTGGCTCACCATTAAAATAAACAACGCTGCAAATCCTGTTGTTCGTCAGAGATGTGGACTTCCCAGTGTCAGTAGCGATTGCCATTTCCATTACCAATATATTTTAATATCCTGTTTCTTTAGATGTTTGATGTAGTATTTAATAGCTTACATTGGGTCGATGTCTTCAGGGTTCCACTATCATATGTCTGGAGAGTAATGGCTGAGACACATCCATACCATAGATATATAAGTCACTGTGCTATGTGACTGTTGATGGGAGTGTTTACATATATTGTACATACAATTAGCAACTTCAAATAAGTGCATAAGATGTACGTTCAAGACAACTAGCTGCTCAAGTAATGCACAGGTGTGTTCATCATTCTGGACCGTTTCAAAACTTCGGACGGTCTATGTTTATGTAAGTACTATGCGTCGAATATCGAAGTTAGATGTTGTAATCAATACATCGAACAATGGGTGATTACTATTCTTTATAAAAGTGACGGCACTCTCATTGAATCTATTCATTGAATATATGGCATTGTATAGGTACATTACTTGTTTTCTTTGTAATGAACAAATTGTTTCCTCTTAGTACTATCACTTGTAAAATACTCTAAGGCCATTGCACGCAAAGTACTATTTTATTTATGTGGTATTATAATATGATTAGTTGCAATAAAGGCTATGGAGAAGTCGAGAAATACGCTAGCGGCAGTTTTTATTTTGTTTCTAAATATGAAATTTGCATCTATAATTGTTTGGCTATGTTGATTATTTCCCTATATTATATATATATATATATATATATATATATATATATATATATATATATATATATATATATATATATATGATGATGACTTTGTTAGAAAGTTTGTTATTTATTCAAGTAAAGAAATTATTTGTTCTATTTAAGAATTATATTTTAAGTATATAGACATTAATTATATTAATTCAACACAAATACTGATGTTCTGGCTTAATAATTGTAAATGTTGTACAACATATTTCGGCATACCATTTTCTTTATACGTATATATTATCCATCAGGGTTGTCAATGTAGATTTGATTATGATAAGAAAAAAACCTTAGTTAAAACAGTAACAAATTGATATTATATGTATTTCCTTTTATTCACTTTGCAGAATCCTAAATTCCAGTTCGCTGCAGAAAGTAGTTATATATTTGTAATTGGGTGGCCTCTAAAAGACACATACAGAAAGTGAGAGAGGGGGATATAGAGGGAGAGAGAGGGAGAGAGAGAGAGAGAGAGAGAGAGAGAGATAGAGAAAGAGACATGAAAAAAACACCCACACACACACAGAGAAAGAGAGAGAGAGAGAGAGATAGGGATCATGAGAGTGAGAGAGTGAGTGAAAGAGGGACAGAGAGAGATATTTGGAAAGGATAAATGGAACTCTTCCCTTAAAAGATCATTTGTCATTATGACTGTTATTTTTGTTACTACATAATGTCCATTAGCGTGTTATACAGTCTAAATGAAGCTATGTTTCAGTCTACACGAATACTTATATCATCATTTTCAGCAGCCAGTCGTATTTGGTATTATTAATATATAATACGTTAGCTCATATGAACGAACAGTGCCACTAATCAGAACAAGTAAACAACAATCCCCAATAAGACAATGGACCACGAATGGTCCTAAAGACATTTCTGAAACAATTAACATACTGCCTTAAATTGTCAGATTCCGTCTCAGGAAAATCATCTACACCCTACTGCCTATTTAATGGTAATGTCTACTTCAGCGTTTTTATTCACATATGATATTCTGGCTTCCCAGGTAAAGTGACGCGCTAATTAGTAATTGTATAGGAAATGAAATTACTTGGCTGAATGTATGTAACATGTACATACCTTTATTGTAATATTATTTATATTTATTTTACTTAGTGAAACACTGAAACTATCCAGAAAACTACGTACCAAGTTTATTGAATGAGGTAAATGGATATCAGATGAATAGGAATTTCCATGGGTTCTTTCGCTGGAACACTTCACCCGAGGCTGGGCCTCTACAAAGCCTTATATATGTAAGAATGTTATCTTCCTAACCAATGTTTGCCTTTAAATGCTGAACATATTTTACTTTAAAGCCTTATTATTGGTTGATAATTTTTAGATAACGCTGTAATTATTCCAAGTGAAGGAATAATATCAAATGTTTTTAACTGCGAAGCGGATAATAAGTCTGATATTGAAGGTTGTAAGTTTAGCTGGATATTGCATTTCCATAGATTATCTCAACACACACACACACACACACACACACACACACACACACACACACACACACACACACACACACACACACACACACACACACAACACACACACACACCACACACCCTACACACACTACACACATACACACAAGCACACACAAACACATATCTACACACACGTAAATATATGTACAATGTTTCTAATATTCACACTAAGCAAAAGAAAACGTCACAGAACATACTGACTTACATATATGACATCTATGTACCTACGCGATATTAGTTTAATATATGGTACTGAATCCCTGAAAAAATCCCCCTACTACAAACTATTAACGTCTTCAGCAAATACGTAGGGAAAGAAAACGTATTGACAGGTATTGGTAATGGCAATGACATTACTCTGGCTGCCGTCCCTTATTTCACAACTATGACCAAACACCGTGTATGTATCATCATACATTTTATTGATGTATAACACTTCTGGGATAACTCAACACCAGCAGAGCATACTATATAATATGACCCACATATCTTATAAAAGGTAATATCAGCATTATATATGCTGTCTAAGAGGTAACAATAACAATGAGATCAATTTACAAGCAATCACACATTTAGCCATACGTTCATCAACTGTGACTCTATAATGCCGAATATTTATTACCTCAGATGAATTGTACTTTATTGCCAAGGTTTGTTATTGGGGAGAAAGTCTTGTTTTCGCCGTCGTTTTGGTGATATGCAAGAGTGAAGTCACGCACCTTCAAATGTATGCACGCAAATAAACAACCAACCCTATTTCGATGCTTTGTTATCGGAAAGTGTGGCATAAATGGTAGGCCAACATGTTATAAATTAGACAAAAGAGACAATTTGACGAGTGGATTTCCTACACGTGAAGAGAATATTTGTCGAAATAAAAACGATTTTCGGAACATAATGGCTATGGTGTTATGGAATAGAGCGATATATTATGTTATTGGGGAAATATATGTGAGTACACATGCATTTACTACAACCGGAACACATGTATCATAAATACCAATGTATACACGTTTATCAGAAAATTTGATACATGCATGTCATGTTTAATACTAAAAGATCATGTTTCTTTCACTTGCGCCGTCCTTTAACAGTTTGATGATATGAAATGGACATGAAGCTGTATAGATTGGGGTATGATTATTGTCCAAGGTGAAACATATATAATGTTTAACCTCTGTACTCATCATATCGGTATATTAGTACCATAGTTTGATATTTTCACAATGAGACGCCACGCCAGGATATCAACAATAACTGGATAATGTCAAAATGCCATGATCGCTTATCAACCTGCATATCTTTTTTTAGATAATAAATGTACTAAATATATGCAAATGCAGAAACAAACATATACATACAAATATTTAACTATATGTTAAAACAATGACTCTAGATCATAGTTAGTATGACTTGTACTTGTATTCATTTAACTTAATAATAATACGTGAGTTAAACAATGGTTGATTGTTTAAATATAATTTAGATTGGTATTGTGACACATAAAATCAACTTTATAAGTTGCCACATATTTCATATATACGCCACAATAATGTTTTTATGTATGAAGACTTGAAATAAACATACTTTGTTCTAAGAAATAATTTCTAAGGATCATTTTCGTCACATAAACCTTATCTGTTTTTCTTTATTTCAAACATTGATATACTACTTTCGTATTATATATCGTAAGTTACAATTTAATAACGTCTTTGACGTTTGGTTTGGGATAACACATTTCACTATATTAGAGTATATTAGAGTATATTAGAGTATATTAGACACTGTTACAACTTTTGTTTATAGAAATTATTACTTCTAACATTATATTATTAATTGCGTGTATATGTTGGTATTCAGACTTTTCCTAGTATATTTTCTGTTGTCGGATTATAATATTTCCTCGTTGTGACTCGTGTATGTTATATATATATATATATATATATATATATATATATATATATATATATATATATATATATATAAAATAAAGCTCTATATAATTGAACTGCTTAGTACTTTACAATATTATTTACAATATTTTATCCCTGACTCAGACCTGTTTCCACCCAGCACCTATATCAACCCCAAGGGAGTATACAACGCATGCTGCCATTATAGGTGCAAAGCGTTACTGAAACACATAGCCATTTACTCATGTCAGTTACTAATGTTTTACGGGTGAATGAGCCAGTCGTCCACATTACAGGATATCAGCTCAACGAGCCTCAAACCGCGACGTTCAACTAGATTACACTCTAACTACTGGCTTACAGCTCTCTCTCTCTCTCTCTCTCTCTCTCTCTCTACTTCTTATATATATATATATATATATATATATATATATATATATATATATATTTTTTATTTGTGTGTGTGTATGTGTGTGTGTTGTGTGGGGGTGCGTGTGTGTTGTGCTTTTCTTATTGGTCTATTGATTGACATCAAGCTTTGTCCCTCGTTCAATTGTTATCATAACACATTTCCTGACCCTGCCTCCTATTCCTTTGTGCCTTTGTTCGTCTCTTTGTGTGGTTGTCGTTTCCTTTTCATGGCATTTTAGGCGCCACATTATAGTTATTTGACACTTACTTGACACCTCTCAGTGGTTGTAATATAATATAGAACTCGACTCGAGTTACCTGCCCTTATAATTGACAGCCATATTAATATTGCTACAGAGAGATGTAGATCAATATCAATTAGTTGTATTAATTTACTGTTGGTTGTGTATAGGATTTATAACTTCGTAGCGAATATACATGAGCATCAATATAGCCGCCATCTAAATCTAATCAATTTGATTCCCATGATAAAGCTTTCATGTTGAAGGCATAGTTAATGCCACAAAGTAAGTTCAGAATAAAATAATCACGTCTTGAAAATAAGGGAATGTAATGTAAAATAGGAGCGGCTGCCACTCAATACGAGGTACGTGATATTATCATTAAATCTCCCTCAAAATCTTGTGAACTAGACCCATTACCTACATACCTGTTGAAAGAAGTGCTGGAATACCTACTGCCTTTGATAACGGCTATTATAAACAAGGTTCAGCTTTCTTTCAAAAAGGCCGATATTAGACCACTGCTGAAGAAGCCAAATCTGGATAAAGAAGAATTGAAATATTACCGCCCAGTGTCTAATCTGCCTTTCTTGTCGAAGATAATCTTCAGTCTGCTTACCGTACCGGTCACTCTACAGAGACCGCGCTCCTGACGATGGGTGCAAACATGCTTAAGTGAAAAGAGAGAAAAAAAACAGAACTCATTATCTTTAACCCCAAATATCAAGTTTGGATAAATGAGGAATCTTCAGGTAGGTAAGAATACTATTTCTGTAGCATCGTCAGTGAAGAACTTAGGAGTATATTTTGATACATCCCTGACCATGGAGAGGCAAGTAAATGCAATATCCAAAGCCCATTATTAACAAATTAGTAATATTGGTCACATTAGGCGGTACACCAAATTGGATGATTGCAAACAACTGAAAAATGCCTTGATAACATCTCGGCTAGATTACGGCAACGCTGTCTTGTATGGTCTTTCAAGCACAATGATGAGTACTGATGAGTACTGAAAGTACATCATTATTCTGCCAGGTTAGTCACTAACTAGCATTCATAAAAGAGAACATATAACACCAGTCTTGAACTCACCGCAATGGCTTCCGGTTATATATAGGTCGCAGTACGAGATTTTGGTGTACACCTTTAAGGCACTTCAATGAACTACCCATCAGTACTTAGAGGAACTTGTCGTTCCGTATCAGCCGACAAGGTATCTAGGATCTGAGTCTGGAGCATTCTTAGCCATACCAACAACACGTGGAGTGACACACAGTTATATATGTTTTAGAAACGCTACTGCAACATTATGGAATAAACTTCCAGTAAACCATCAGAAAGTGCAAGCGCCTTGATACCTCCAAAAGGAAGATTAAAAACTAATCTTTTATTTAAGCGTTTCTTAGATGAATATATTAGGTATTTGGCTGGAAAGAATAATGCATTTTTAATTATTTATTGTCAACCGTCTTAGAGTAACCTTCTTACAGGTTATATAGGGCGCTATATAAATGTTGTATATTATTATTATTATATGTCGCATATATGTTGATAGCTTTTGGGTGACCGAGATAACACATCAAGTTGAATTGATATCATTAGGGGCTGACATTATATGTGGATCTAATCATGGTGTAGCTTATCAAAAATGTATAGATCATGCAAAGTTTAGTAAATCGTTTCTGTAACATAACTTAGTTGCGTGTGGGTGTGCGTGTGTGTGGTGTGTGGGGGGGGTGTGGGGTGTTTTTTTTAATTTTTTTTGTGTTGAAACTGTGTTTTGAAAGTGATTTTGTTTTTGGTTGTTTTTTGGGTAATTCAGTGAATCCAATTTTAAATTAAAGTAAACACAAATTGAAAAAAACCTTTTAATTTTTAAGGCCCTTAATAATTTAAAAATTTTTTGTTTTTAATTTTTTTCGGGGGGATAAAAAATCAAAACAAAGGGCATTAAATAAAACAATATACATATTTTTGTTGTAATTATATTTTGTCAGATTTTATCAGATAGTTTAACTTCACTTATAAATTTTTTATCGGAATTTTTCCCTTTTAATTTTTTTAAAAGGAAAGCTTTGTTTTAGGAATTTAACAAAGTTTAGCTAAAATGATTATGCCGACAATTTGGTTTTTGGGAAAAGGAAAGGGTTAACAAATAGATTCATCGTGTAGCTGTAGCGTGATGGACCATGGATCACTACCACCCGTGGGCATATCTGAAGGTTATTTCGTCTTTGACCTCGCCTCATTACCTTTGGAGGTTACTCGGTCCATTTAGCCTACCTTGTGCCCAAACGTGGTCGTAAAGCATCAATCAATCATCAATCAATCAATCAGCAGCTTAAATACGTTAATTACTATTGTTAAAAAAATGTATTTTTCCGGTTAGCTTTGGAACATTAGGGTGAATACTCAGAAGGCTATAAAATGTTGTTAGTTTAATTATTATTTTAAGTTAGAACTAACTGCCACATTTAGGACATAACAATTTTTGGTGTTATGAGCATCAGTGAAAATATAGTCATTGGGTCATTAAGTAAGTGGTCACCTGTCGTCTTCAGATTAATCCATTCCATCAGCAATACCATCATCAGTATTATTTCCATCGTTGTAACAAAACATATCCAATGTTTTGTTTATTTATAGCCACATCACCCATAATATTTAATCTGCACTACACGTTAACTGTAAGAAAGCTAACTATGCAATTATATAAATAACTAGATATCTTGTTTATTCGATATTTGGACCTGTGCTGATAGTCTTCAAGATGATTTCACATCAAACAATGCCTAGACATTGACACATACCATCTGAAATGAACACTGTTTAGCATAAAAGTCTCTGTTTGGCAAACAAAATAAATTAATGCACGAAAGTGAATATTCCATGAACTAAATTATGTTGTATTTCCTGAAAGAAATTATCTGCATATTGACCTCGTAAGATCTTGTTTATGAGGACAATTACTTTTGTTAACTGATTATAATACATAAGTTTGAAAATATTTGGAAATTATAATGTCAAACTTTGGCTCTATATCAATAGTCAATTTTAATATTCTACACAAAAGGTAGTTGCAACATAGATTATCTTATTGGAACAGATTCCATACAACAACAAGACATATCATATAATTTATATCAAATTTGTTTCTTAGTTAGTTTTTATTTCGACGGTTAGAACAAAAGTATAAATTATTAGTATGCAAATTATCTTATATCCAATACAATACAATACATTCAATAAAGAAAATAAGTAATAAAATATATATAAATATTGTATATATCACACCTCTAATAAACAAATTGGTCCGTATAAGTGGTACTATCTACGCCTTTCCCCATATATTTCTGAATTATACTAAGAGATAAACAATATATAAGTAAACATACATAAATGTATGTATACAGTCTAGAAAATAAGTTTGGAATATTTAACTCTGTTTTTTTGTGTTTTTTTTTGTGTGTGTGTGTTGTTTTTTGACATTTAGTCTGATAATCCAGCCAATATGATGATATTTTATGCGTAACTAGCATAAACATGCAGAATAGACTCAAATGTGTCTACTGCGAATCTTTTGGTCAGGTACGACCGATAGGATAATTGCAATTAACCAGTTATAGAACGCCCTTTTGTTTGTTTGCCAACTCTTATGAGACAGATTGTGGGCTTTATAAGTGACAAGCCTCTTCATCTTAACCCAGTCTTTCTCAACTTCCTATGAGATAATTAACAATCATGAGACATAAATTGAGTGCAGATTTGTGCAACAGGATCGTTAGTATACGCCAGGCCAGGTCTAACCAAAAGGACATTTCCCAAGTGTTCCGGATCACCCAAGGATCGATCTATAAGATCCTGAAGCATCATCTGGAGACTGATCTACCGACTCCTAGCCCAAGATCTGGTCGTCTCCAAGACAACCACAGCTAGACGTGACATATATCTGCTCCGACTATGCCGTAATAGCTGAACAACACCTTCATCCCAGTTCCCTGCCGACTGGATCCGTTTCACCAACGTTCCTGTGACCACTCGGCTGGTGAATCTATCGACTTTTGAACGCTGCCTATTTCGCAAGACAATCTGTGGCAAAGCCCCTACTGCAAAGAAGATATCTACAAGCGCGAATGTTGTGGGCGCGTGGACGGTTGAACTGGAATGATGGTCACTGGCGAATCCATAGTGTTGCTGTACCGTCAAGATTGTCGTCTTCGAGTGCACAGTCAAGCTCACGAGGCTCTACTCGATGAGTGTGTACTATCTAGAGAACAGACAGGGGGTGGCGTAGTCACGACATGGGGTGTCTTCCATAGCAGAGAGAAATCCGAACTTCACTCACTAGATGGATCAGCACCAGTACATACGTGTTCTAGAAACCAAAAAGCTTCCATTTGCTAGGAGAGACTTCCAGGCAAGTGTTGTGTTCCAAGATGACAATGCTCCAGCACACCGAGCGCGATGCGTTATGTATTTCTTCGGAGACGGGAATATGCAGCACATGGATTGGCCTGCTATTTCACCCGATTTGAGCCCAATCGAAAACATCTGGTCGGAAATCTCACATGGATTAAATAACATGGACAACCCCTAATAAACGCGGATAAACTGACTTAGCCTGTTGTAGACATCTGGAGAAATATTCCGGATCAGAATCTCTTAACCCTCGTTTAGAGTAAACCTCGACGTGTATGTGCCGTATACTACACCAGAGTAGGCAACAAGAAGTATTGAATGTATCTGTCATGTTGCTTGGCACGATTCATCAGCTTTAACAGAAGGACATATAGTTTGAATGTGGATGTTACAGTTAATCTATATAATAAGGTAATATGTATATTAGAGAAAGAGATAGAGTGAAAGCACAGAGAGAGAGAGAGAGAGAGAGAGAGAGAGAGAGAGAGAGAGAAAAGAAAGAGAGAAAAATAAGATATTATGTATATATATATATATATATATATATATATATATATATATATATATATATATATATATATATATATATATATATATAGATAGATAGATAGATAGATAGGGACTGAGTGAGTGCGTTACACATAGGAGCAAGGGAGTTATACATATAAACGGCAGATCCTTCCATTATTCATTCACGTCCTGCGGGAAGGATTGATTGATTTGATTGTCGTATTATATTCTTTCCTAATTAATAATCATCTGTACAAGCATAAACAGCGATGTAGTTGACGTTGTCAATTAGGTGGCTGGACCCAGCTAATATAATAAAATCTAACCTACACTGACAATGAAGCTGGATATATTGAGAAGGCCAACAAATGCTATAATAGTAAGCGTACTGAACAGATAAGTAAAACTGAATGTATTGGCCATATGACGTTTGATGGGTGTGACATATATGAATTGATGACTAAGATGGTCCCCCCTTTTTATTAACATGTAAGTTGGTGTAAACTGGTATAAACCAAAGTAAGCATTTAAATTTCTAATCAGGTTAACTGTCACAGTACCAGTGTTATATAATGTTAAACTGATCTCCAAAATCAAAAAAAAATTAAATTACTAACTGATTCATAAACTATAATGGAGAAATACTTTGGTACGGAATTGTTGTTTATATTTGAATCCCGATCAGGTTAAGACTGGATTTGGAACATTCGGTTTTTATCGGCGATGGAGATTTATGCAAATGAAAAATAAATGTCATTGCTACTGTTTTGGGCTGTCAATACAGCACCACATACGAATATATAGTTCGGTTATGTACATGTTCATAAACATATACTATTGCAAACTTTATGCATTTCTGCTGGCAGAATAACATATTCTTAGCATTAAAAAGTATACCTAATGTTGTTTGTGCCTTGTCGTTATTGACCTATATACATATATGTAATAAAAACTAACCGTGTTTTATAAACGTGTTTCTTAATAAAAAGATGTTATCATGTTTGCGAATTACCTTTATTAAAGTCACGATGAAACTCGGAATATTTTACTAATAACAAACACAAGGGAAAATGTATTAGGTATTTTATTTCGACGTTTTTAGAAAAGAAGAATTTGCCTACCTTGTTTGCAAGCATTTTATTCACATATAGCCAGAAATATATGCATTTGTATTGAACCATTAGATAAATACATCAGAAGGTAATATATAAATGGCTTCAAATATTATAACTAAAACTGCTTTACAAAAGTACTTTATACTATGCTAGTAAATATTATATTTATAATATATCAGCATGCAATAACCATTTTCAATTTTGTTTTGACCTACGCTTTTCAAAATTCTTCATTATAGCTCACTCATGTTAGTTATCAGACTTCCTAGAATGTTGAACTATTTGAATATAATTTACGTTAATGTAATTATCACTTACCTAATTCTGACACATACATAGGATGGTAAAAAAGTGTGTACACTTGTATTCATTTCCATTGTCTAACGTTAATGTTGTTCATAGTTGTAAGGGTAATTGGTTTTGATTGGGTACACGGTACCTAATTAGTCAGTACCTGTATTAAACCAAATGCTAAAATAGTGTCATAATACAGGTAACGCATATTTCAAGTAGAATATTACTCCAAGATACCTGAACATGTTTGTAGAGTTTTCCGCTACTAGTATGTCATATTATCGCCGTTTAGTTATTAATTCCAGCAGCTGGAAATTAGTTTAGGTTGTATGTATTTATAATATGCATTGTTGAAACTAGTTAATATAGATATGTTGCACGCTAGATAAGCAAACAGACAAGCTATATAATAGACAGCTTATATAATATAGACAGCTTAATTAATATTGTTTTACATTAGGATCACTCCCATAGCATTCCTGATATCCGAACAAATGTGTGTATAAATGTTCAGACTTGATATCGTATTGTAGGTGTAAAGGTACACTAAGTAAATATGTCAGAATAGTAGCGCCTTTTCGTTAGAGGTGATTATTCACACCATTCATCTATTAACTTATTCACCAATACGATGGACGAGTGAAAATAATTTGAATTAATAACATGTTAGCTTCTCCTTCTATTTGTTAGAAGTTTATGAATGTTCTGTGACATTTGTGCATACTTCTAGTACCAAATTATCTACAACCATGCACATAAGGTATTACCTAGTTTAATGTTTAACGTTTATGTGTAATAAGTCACACTTTATTTCATACACAGGGTAGCTGATTATATATCGGCTAAAAAAGCAATGAAGGTACATCTAAGGACCAAAGGCAGTTTTAGATTGACTAATCTTTCTTTAAGTATTTAAATTCTCAATTCGTCATAGGGAGACTTAACCCAGCAATAGTATTATGTGTATATGATATTATAATAGATGGTACGATTAATCATGTGTGTTGAAAGGGTGAATAATTAGAGTGAATATATACGTTGACGTTTGATGTACAACTTAGTGTTTGTTAGTAGACATTTGCACGAATATTCATAATGGATGTTGAATATTATTCGGCTAAATATATATGTCTATCTTAGCATCCATTTACATTAACAGTAAATATATAGCACTATTCCTATGTCGAGAAAATGTTCATGCCTAAGTCACTATGATCGTGACAGGCAACTAGGAAATATATTTGACCAAAAAACTGATTTTATATTATAAGAATGTACACGGAACTTCATACATGCCATATTATGGTCGCCAGGATTCAATACTCTTTACTGGTATGAGTCCAAAACATGTAAGTATAGGAAGAAACGATATTTCTCATAGTCCAAGAGTAATTGATAGTTAATACCTGTTTATCTATTACGGGCCGATAAATCGTTTATTTATAGTTAATGAGGCTCGAGAAAACGAAAATTACATTTAAGGCCTTATATATATATATATATATATATATATATATATATATATATATATATATATATATATATATTTTATATATATATATATACAATTATCTATATATATATATTATCATATATATATATATATATATATATATATATATATATATATATATATATATATATATATATATATATATATATATATATATATAATTACCCATCTACCCATCTCGATACAATATCTTCAGCAGCCAGATTTAGTGAAATAGGTTATAGTTTTTTGGTTAGAAATCGTTAATGTACATTTGTTTTTCAAACACTTACCCCATACAGTTGCAGATGTAATAATTACTCTTTAGCAATATCACTAAAAACAAATTTCGATTGTAGGATAAACTGAAGATACAGGCTCCATCGAGTCAAACCCCAAATCAATAAACAGCAAAATCTTCATACACATACATATATATCTATATAGCTAGAAAAGTAGAAGCTCATCAATATAAATATATCAAATAATACACAACAATAAAGTTTTCAGATATAAAGTGGCTGCTTGATAACTGGGTAGATGCTAATATCAGGAATCCATTCACAGAAGCAGAGGTACGGACAAGATATTTAAACATATGCAAATTACTAATTTTGGCATGACAATTTGCAATAATTCGCAATATACTACTGCTGAACAATATCAAGTACATATTTAAATTGTTTCTCTTAAAGCACGCTCCATAATACGCATTTTGAAAACTTGTACTTAAGTAATTAAGCATTAATTACTCGTTTTATAAGGTGTTTATAATATCTCATATAATTCTATTGAACCAGTAAGCTAAAAGTTACATTTGAGTTCAATAAGAAAACTGGGAGATTAAAATACTTTTTGTAACTGACTTAATCCTATGTGTATGAATGTGTGGGATGCTACATTTAAGTTATAAAATTAATGGAAGCAATTAATATAAATAGTTTATGGGTATATGTGAGTTATGTTCTTGCATTATGTATCAATCTTAATAAAAAACTGAAAATATGCTAGAACGATAACCATTTTATTGCTGTAAAATGAAATATTTATAATATTTATAATAACAATTACGTATATTCTTGTACTATTAGTCCAGTTCCAATATGGCACTCACGAGGAATTTGTTTGTACGAAAAAACGAGATGGCCAATATCAAAACCTGTGAAAATATATTTGCTAACGTTTGAGGTAGATATATCCGTTTGGTATATAATACCATATGCTTGGGATCAAGGATTCACATCAGATTATCTACAATGGTCTAACTCGTGTCAGCCAACTTGAAAATTAAAATAGCTTGCATCAAAACAGTGAAAGTTATAATTTTGACCATGGAGACATGATCTTGGTGTCTAATAATATATCCTGTGGTCAAGAAGTTACTTTAAAAAGTCACAAGCGGTACGACTTGCGTCATCTAACTACCAATGTTAACATATATACAACTAACATAAAGATAACAGCATATTTGAGATTTTCGTGCACATAATTGTATTATCTTTTCATACTTATAGCGGCTTTCATTTAATTTGCAGAGAATGTGTCAACAAAGGCACTTTGTGGCATTTTTAGTAGTACGTATTAATGATGGACATGCATTATGAAACATTTTGAATCCTTATTGTTTCCATATGTTGCTTAGCAGACCGAATAACATTAACTGACTCGACATGTTCAGATGCAACACAAACAATTCCCCTCAATACGAGTGTTTGGTATGTTCTCTTAAGGCTTGCACCCATAACAAGCGGGGATGAACGGTGATGCTTCTGTAATTATAGCATCCGTACCACTGTCAAACTGCCACAATAACTGCAACACGTGTACCTTTGATCAGAATTATGAACATCGTCACTTTACCCATTCCGTATAGATAAAATACTATATCATAACTTAATAGTGCATGGCCGGCTAGTAGACAGTTGGTAATGCAACAATGTTGCTTAATTGTAGCCAGACATACTCTATATAAAGATGCTATACGATAAATCTACTTTAACAAAGAATTCCACCAACAACACAAACACATCTGGGAAATCACATATTACCTTGATACTAGTAACACTTGATGCGGCAATCTTCACAAGTTGATTTACAATGATATTGCCTGTGCTTCTTCCTGTATTGTTCGTAAGTTCTCTCTTTGGCAGACATTGTTATAATCTATCTAAACGGGAATAGGGTCTTATTAGTGATGACTAGTATGTTGGTGCTGGACAATTGGTGCTGCACACAAACCAAGTAATAACACATGAGGTCAATCAGTTCACGTCTGTTGTATGATAATGCACGTATTACTTTCTGTACAGAGATTGGGGTACTGATGTCCAGCTGATGTTCCAAACTAGCCCCGGGTATCTCATCATGTTACTGGCACTGTTTGACTAATATATATCAAAGAACAGGTACACACGATTGCTTCTGACGTAATGCCTAACACCAGAAGTAAAGATGTCCAGGTAGTTTATTACACAACACGTGTTGGCCAGTGTACTTTCCAAAGGAGTGGACACCCATAAGTGTTCACAGCATATGTTTAGTCCACTTGACACATATACCTGGAGTTTCTATTTCATAGAAGACTTTGCCTGCATTCGCAAATTTTTTAAGGTCACAAATGAGGATAGGTTTGGAGGATTTGGCATTACTGTAGGCCCATTAGTCTTGTAAATATCAGATCAAAATCATAAACCGAAGTATCACTAACTATAATATTCGTTTTGGCTGTAACCATAGTGATGGACTTCTTCTTGAGAGTATTATTGAAATTCTGCTGCACGTTCATAGTCATGCATGTAATTTGAAACACTTCTGGTAGAGTTTTCCACTTTCACATCACCTGAGAAAATGCGACATGTGATAATATTTAGAAGAGCAGTTTGGTGACTATCAGTATCAAGCGGATCTGTGTACTTTTTCTACCTCTGAGTATCATCAGAGGCCATCTTAGCATGACTTTCCTCTTTGTGTGCTGTGACAGTATTTCTTTTGAGCATCTTTCATCAATGCCAGATGTATAAGTAGATGGCTGAACATGTGTAGACTGAGTGTCAATTTAGCTGTACCAGGCTTCAGGGTGATTCCCACATTACTACTTGATTCATGTCCATGCCACATAAATGTAGAATCGATACACATGTCTGCTAACAAGTCATTCTAGAGTCTTGGATTGTGGTGCATGATATGGTTTCCTTTGAGGAACAGATTGAGGACACCATCAGCCAAGTTCTCAATGGAGAATAAGTAGTTCAGAACATAACTAAATATATTCAATATATTTGTATTCATTGTGTTCATGCCAAGTAACATTCCAATGTTTTCTACAAATTTTATGTCTCCGAATTTCAACTCAACAGATATTATGTTACAAAAATATAACTAGAACTAAATAATACATATATACACAGATATCTAGCACAGTTATAGTGGCGGATGTGACGAAATACGGCATAACGGATGTAACAAACTAGATACGTAATAGATAATTATCCTCTCCCAGCTCGAACATTTTGTCTAACCTAAGAAGGAAATTCACGAATCGCTCTCGATGAACCCACATCACGTGTACTGCAACCTTGTAGAGTGGCTAATCGTTTGATTCGAGAGGTTATAAAGCGTTCTTCTGAATCATCGTTTTGGGCTGGAATGAACAGCAAAGCCAATGCACGGGCTGAGGTTAAACAATGTGCAGACGGAAAATGAGCATCAACGTTATCAGCACTTGCTGGAATTAGATGTTTGCTACTCTGATAGAGTCCTGGTAATTGGGAATTCCTCGATGATGCTTGAGCAGCTGATGATTTGAAACTCAATACCTCGTCATAGGAGTAGCTAATGCCATATTCAGAGCGCTGATCAATTAGAGTTTCTCTCTCATCAGTATATGAAGGTCAACCTGTAACATTGTTGGTTTGTTGGTAATGGCTGTTGTAATAATGTTACCTATCATAATGACTGCATTTGATTAATCATTGAAAATAATGACAGACGTTTCAAGAGTAAGGGACTTACATGGTCAGAATAACTTCCTTGTGTTATTCTGATGTGATAAGTATTCCTAGGGGATTTAAGCGTAGTTGCATCAAGGAATATCAGCTTAACGTCATTACCATCCAAATATTCATATACAATTTGCAGCTGTTTTGAAGCCACAATTATAACATCCAGAATCTTTGCTAACCCTTTGCTGATAAGACAAGTAAGCCTCTTCGGGGAGTATTCAGGGAGCCCATCAATAAGAAGTCGGCGTGTTAATGTATGTCCTTCATAGGACAAATAGAGATTATGAAGATCTACTGAGTTCCTTATATATTACTTATCCAGACTGAAACAAGATGCTACCTTTTCAAAAAAGTATCACAATTATAATCGTTTGATCTGATTGTCCCATTATATTGGCAATATATATAGCCTTCAAAGTGGTACTGAGCATTCTCAGCATGTAGATCTGCTATAGTACTATTCCAACTGACTTTCTGACTCTCACGTCATTTATCACTTGGTATTTATACTGGCGGTCTTACATTGGACAACTCTTCGCCATTGTTCTGGATATTGACATCTACAGAAAATGCAGTTTTCTCTGGAGTTACAAGTTGTAGATTTAGATGTGTTTAATATTTGGGGGCAGGTAGATCAATATTGGGCTTTATTGTCCTTAAAGCACAAAGTTGTTGTGTAATGTGATCATAATTCAATAGAGTTATCACATACCTTAATCAATGAGACAATAATTTGCTATAATCATAATATGTCCATATATCACAGGTCTCAATATATTGAGAGTGTTTGCAACTTAAGATTTTAACATTCCATCATAATAAACTTGGAAATGAAGGGCTGTCATAATAATATACATACCTTACCATTATCTGAACCAATATATAACCCACCATCTCCACTATAGCGTTGATTTAATCCGCCTAATAGTTTCATTGCCCCAATGCTGCTGATAGTCATTTTGCAAACTTACAGATGGCCAACATAGGTTGGATCACCATAGACTGTCCTTAAGTTATTCCGTGACCCGAGAAACATATTATTAAACACCAAGATCATATATCAAAATGAAATAGTTGTACAGTTATGGGCAACATTATAATGTTCATACTTTTGATGTCAGCCATTTTGGAATTCAAGATGGACGACATTGGTTAGAAGAAAGACAACCATATCCTGTGACTTTTTGACCCCAGATATATGGTAGTTGACACCACATTAGTAAAGTTATGGGTAATAGCAGGTTTGCAAATATTTCGAGGGGCTATATAGATCACCTAATATGAGTAGCGCTAAATAATAAAAAAGGTATATTGAAGGACATATAATTTGAGAGGTACTGTTATTAATTTTTCTCATTGCAAACGAAACAATATTACCAGATAAGTATACTAAACAAACACGATATAAATATTGTATTCCTTCTAATTAAGGGTAGATTACCAGATAATCATATACACATATTTGTCAAAATAACCCCACATAGACAAACTCTCATATATATTTGTGCCGTGACAGACACCACTCATCTATCGTACGCACATATACCTAACCACATCCACATAGACACACATACACTCATCACATCACACATTTATAAACCTATATATATATATATATATATATATATATATATATATATATATATATATATATATATATATATATAATATATATACAACATACACACACACATACATTCAAACACACTCATTCACACAAACACATACATAAACGTATACACAAACAAAGATAATGTATATTTCAATTTATAACAGTCATTTGTAGTGACATGTCTTGTATTGTTTAGTTATCTGATCAATATACACCCTTTCCTAATATATAAATATGAGGTAGCCTAATGTAATTTTCTGTTAGGATCAAGGTAACATGAAGATGAATATTAGCAATCAGTTGATTATAGTTATATTGCATACATCTAAATTTATTTATACCTAGATCTTCGGCAGAAAGAGTTAAGATTACGCTCTATTAGTGAGAGTCAATAGAATAATATCTGAGTTGGCCTCCAGTTGGAAATGTACGGGGGGCGTTACTCATTTACCTTAAATTCCTTTTTTCAGATTTTGTGCGATCTACTTAGGTATAGTCAGAGCCGAGACTACGTAATTCAAGCTAATATTTTGAGATCATCTAGCGGTTCGCTAAACCTTCTGAGTGGATTTGCCTTAAATCCACATCCCTACACACGCACAGCATTAAGCACGCACACGCACACGCACACACACGCGCACACGTATATATATATATATATATATATATATATAGAGAGAGAGAGAGAGAGAGAGAGAGAGAGAGTAATACAATTGTTCAGAGCATAATATTATATTTGTGTTATTTTATAAGGCAACACTTATCAAACATCAGTCAATAATCTAAAGGCACATTTCTCTAATAACAATACACTGACCAGATCTAGTTGACATGATATGACTGTTATTATCAGATAAACGGGTCATCCACCAAATGTCAGCGCTTTTGTAGACATAATATTAACAAGGCCAGCTCTTTATATGAGACACAAATGACTATTGACAGCATCAGACCTCTGTGACCCTCAGGAGGAAAGTATCTTTTGTCCAAACACCGAAGTAATAATGTTATAGGCTTTGAACCTTGTCCTAGAGTGAATTATATAGTATATGTGTATAAATGATTAATTCGTTTAACTAGGTGCCCTTTAAGCAGAAGATCACATCAGTTAAATAATAACAACATTATATCTAGTAAATAAGGTAACGAAAACAATATATCGTTGAATATGGTGGTTATAGTTTATGAGAAAGGAAAACCCTTGTTGATATAAATAATTGAAAATCAAATACCTAAAGTGCAATTATCTAGATAGTAAAATAGATTTGTTTTTGATCAAATATGAATACCAATTTGTCATGATGTCACCCAATTAAGAGAGTTTTAGTTTTATGTGAACTAATGACAATAATAAACGGAACCTTTTATTTCGTAATGGTAAATAATGATACTGTCTTAACATCAATAGCTTAGGCCACATATAACATTAACACATTCGATTAGTAACGTAACACAAACACATTTCCTTAATCAATTCCTGTAACAGGTACATTGCTTAAACAGGTCAGCTATAAATAACATTCTAGAGGGAATCTCTAAATACCTTGAGATCGCTTACCTAAATAAGTATTACCCTTAATATAACAATTGCCATCATCGTGGTCATCACATCATCAAATACACGGTTTCTTTATTATCCTAAACCCATAGTTATGTAGATCGAAGACCCCATTAGTTTGTCTTATAATAAATGTAGACATGGTTCATACAGCAGAATAAATATGAACTTGTTACTCATTAAAATTAATAATTAACCTCATATTTATAAATGAATAGCCTCGGAAAGTTTCGTTTTTTGCTGTATAATAGGATTATTTTCCTCTAATAAAAGGATTGATTGGAATGAATTGGAATGACATCAGAAGACCTAAATATAAACCCGATGTTAGCTGTATGTCTTTATGAATACAGTTCCGGCTAATGTCCCTTGAACACTAATGCTGCAAGAATATTCACATTTTTGTTTATTAATGAAGTATTTAGGAATTTTCATTTAAGTTATTTCGTGCAACACACACACACACACACACACACACACACACACACATACATTATATATATATATATATATATAGTTGTTTATAGACAGTTAATTCATTCGATACTACAGAACTCTGGTTATGATTCATCCAAAATTAAAACTCAGCTATATATATCTGCCAGTTGATTGCTAATATTGGTCCTTAGAAGACTCTTCATTCAAAGTAAAGAATTGCTATCTATTTTAGTACATCGAGTAAATAGTGTAGTCCTCAGTTAAACAAAAATAACAGGATTGAAAACCTGACCTGTAGTTTTAAAGAGTTTTTATAAGGAGATATATAAGTTAATAGATTATGTGTAATTAAAAAGAATTATCTATCAATATATCTCGGAGTTTGAGCAAGTACATAGTTGTGAAAATATTATCTTGCATACGAGTGTAAATATAAATAGATATACGGAAACAGGTAAATTACTGTACTGTATATTAATAGATCTATCTCGTGCTTTTCATTGTATACCTTAACAATAATGTATATCTAGCATGTAGATTATCACAATCTGCATGTTAATTAGCTATCAATTACTATATTGAAATCGTAAACAACGATTAAAGGTAGTTTAAAAGCGAATGGAAAATGTTATTATGATATTTTATAATATGTTTACTAAGTTATTTATATTATACGGTGATGTTGACGTATACAATTGTAATGATGATAACACATTTGTCTATTCTGGCCTTGATGATGAGACCGTTAAGAATAAATTACTGGACAATGTAAACAACTTGATCACGTGGTTCTAGATTAATAATATGCAGATTAATCCCGACAACTTTTCAATGTACTGTCTTTTGTAGAAATGATATATTTAGTATTCAAGATAGTAAAACATGATATATTTCCAAAGATTTTGGGATTGAACTTACATAGTTAATTAAATTTTGATACGCATATATCCAAACTTTGTCAGAAATCAGGGAATTAAATAAATGTTCTGTCTAAAGTATGCTTTATACTTGATGAGTCAAGTAAGGTCTTACTTTATAATAGTTTTGTTGAATATTATCTTAATTATTGTTCTGTTACATGGCACTTTTCTAACACAAAATAATTCAAAAGCTTTAGTTAGAGCATTAAAGTTTTTTTTTTAAATTGGACTTCAATAGTTCCTATGAATCATTACTAGACAATTGTAATAAACATCCACTATATATTTTACGGATTAGAAAACATATAGAAAATGTATATAACATTTCGCTCTATTTGTAACTAAATTCTCTGACTAAATCTAAAAATGAACTAAGATCTGAAAATAATATGTTTATCGCACAATATAAAACTGTCAAATAATGGTAAGAATTATCTCTTAGCATACGAGTGTAAAAATAAATAGATATACGGAAACAGGTAAATTACTGTACTGTATATTAATAGATCTATCTCGTGCTTTTCATTGTATACCTTAACAATAATTTATATCTAGCATGTAGATTATCACAATCTGCATGTTAATTAGTTATCAATTACTATATTGAAATCGTAAACAACGATTAAAGGTAGTTTAAAAGCGAATGGAAAATGTTATTATTATATTTTATAATATGTTTACTAAGTTATTTATATTATACGGTGATGTTGACGTATACAATTGTAATGATGATAACACATTTGTCTATTCTGGCCTTGATGATGAGACCGTTAAGAATAAATTACTGGACAATGTAAACAACTTGATCACGTGGTTCTAGATTAATAATATGAAGATTAATCCCGACAACTTTCAATGTATTCTCTTTCGTAGAAATGATATTTTAGTATTCAAGATAGTAAAACATGATATATTTCCAAAGATTTTGGGATTGAACTTACATAGTTAATTAAAGTTTGATACGCATATATCCAAACTTTGTCAGAAATCAGGGAATTAAATAAATGTTCTGTCTAAAGTATGCTTTATACTTGATGAGTCAAGTAAGTTCTTACTTTATAATAGTTTTGTTGAATATTATCTTAATTATTGTTCTGTTACATGGCACTTTTCTAACACAAAAAATTCAAAAGCTTTAGTTAGAGCATTAAAGTTTTTTTTTTAAATTGGACTTCAATAGTTCCTATGAATCATTACTAGACACTTGTAATAAACATCCACTATATATTTTACGGATTAGAAAACATATAGAAGACGTATATAACATTTCGCATAACAAGTATTCTGTATATCTAAATTCTCTGACTAAATCTAAAAATTAACTAAGATCTGAAAATAATATGTGTATCGTACAATATAAAACTGTCAAATAATGGTAAGAATTCACTTACTTAAACGGTAACATTTGTTTGAATAAATTGCCAAATAAAATAAGGAATACCACAGACTTTGTTACTTTTATTACACTTCTGTATGTATTGGTATCATTCTGTGAATGGGGGATCATGTCTTTTAATGTAATAGTAGTAATGGGTAAGTATTAATATATAACTACATTTTCTTAGATGTTTATAATATAATATTCCCAGATACGTAACACTATTTTATCCTTAAATGTCGTTAGTGTTGCATATAGTAAAATAAGCGTGTTATATTCCATGTATGAAAATCTATCATTCATTTTATCATAAATATTTCACTTTTCAAAAATCATACCCATATGTGATGTTCATCGCCCTTTGTTTTGCAATAATATCCTATATTAAAAGCAGAATTGTATTAGCACATTTAAGTGTTCCAATTGGTTGTGATATCTAACTGATATCTAAACTCTGACACACACGCGCGCACGCACGCACGCACACGCACGCACACACTATCTCTCTATATATATATATACACGTGGGCGCCTCCATGGTCTAGCGGTAGCGTGCTGGACAACAGATCACTACCACCCGTGTTCGAATCCCGTCGTGGGCATATCTGAAGGCTGTTTCGTCTTTCACTTCGTCTCATTACCTTTGGAGGTCCTCGCCATTAGCTACCACAAAACCACAACACAACACACATCTACACACACACACACACACACACACACACACACACACACACACACATATATATATATATATATATATATATATATATATATTGTTTAGGAGTAAACCAAAACTAGCGCAGAGGTATTGATCACAGATGAAGGGTCTAACTAACAATGTTAATGCAGAATCCAAATATAAATTATGATTGATATAAACCATGTGGTGATTACTTAAATCGATTAGGCATTGTGTTGTTGTCCTTGACAACCATTGGGCCCAAGTCACAACACTGAGAAGAAAGAGTCATGAGACCGAAGAAACCGAAGGCACTACACGAGAAAAGTAATACTTAAAATCGATCACAGTTTAACAATTTTACCACCGTAATAAGGACACAGAAGTAAGTACATGTAAACAAATGTTGTTATGTTTCTTTGGTGTTAATGTCAAATTAAATTAAAGATTTTGTGTATTTCTTCTCTTCGTAGTTTTCAGAAGCGTGTTCGTTCTGTTCATTCGTCGTCTTCGTTCTTTACATTCGTCTTGTTGTATGTTATGTGTTTATGGTGTCAACATTCAACATAAAGTTATATTATTTCAACCGTAGTTGTGTTACGTGAGTTCCAGAACAGTCCCCTACAACGCATGAAGGGCGATGCAAATTGTCTAGCACAAAAAGTCCCTACCGGAAACGCGCAACGAACTTCACACTGAAAACGGCACCTACAAACAATATAACAAACCGAAATTCTGTTATGTTTAGGCCTATAATATTAGTTCTTTAAATCATAAATATTTGCTTTCATATATTTTGTATACCAATTATGTATAGCTCTGTCAGATTGTTTTGCTATCCTTCGAGTAAGTTTGTATTGTTTCAGGAGAAGGTCTTCTTAACCTTGTGTCTGACAGAAGCACTATTCATGTGAAAAAGAAATCACTCCATATTTTGGCTTCAGTCATCTAATTAACGGTAGGCTTGTAAAAGACGACTGTCTCTAATTTATTTTAATTATAACTAACTGGTAAAGTATATTCAACCAAGTCATTTTGGTAGGCTAAATAACTTTTCAAAGTAATGGGTAAGATAACATATGATATACTTTCGAATCATATTCAGTATGATTTTGCATCAATATGCTAGAGGAGTGTGGCCAAACATGAAAACTGTAATGCCGTGGAAATGTTTTCTCAATGTTTTAACAACCACAACATCTGAATCGCATCATATATATATATATATATATATATATATATATTCGTATTACATTATTACTGAAAAAAACAGAACCGAGTTGAACGCTAAATATTATGGTGCTTTGGCTGATTATTTTTCCATTAATTTCTATAACTCCAGCTTGGTACAAAATGATTTTCTAGGAATCGACCATCACGAGTACTGTGACCTGAATCAGCATAACCGATTATATAATGAATGCATATTAAATAGAATATTTCAATTGACATTCCCCGTTCAATAATTATATGACAGTGCCCTATTTAATTACTATGATATAATATAATTCTACTAATGTTGGATTTTGCCAATGATAGTAGAATATTATAAGGAAAAACAAATTAAATTATTTTCTAGATACTTAACTTTCCTAGAAATTAATGTTATACTGTTAAACATATGTATTAACTTAACATCGTGACATCTAGAAATATGTCGATAAGCAACATTCATACACACACACACAGATACACACACACAGGCTCGTCCACAATGACACATCGATACGCACACGCACACACACACACACACCACACACATTACAATAGCAATTATTGCAGATTAAAATGCAATTCGTAGAACAGAGATAAAAAGCTAAGAAAATCAATATTTCAATATTATTGTAAAAACATTTACTCCGCGAACTGACAAAGAAGGGAATGCGATATACTGTAGATTAACACGGGTTTGTATTTTAATTATTATGTTTTCAAGGCTAGAAGTTTCCAACTAAATATATAAAAAACCTTTTGTCTTTTTGCATACATTTTAAACTATCCTTCCAATTCTGGAATATATAGAAAAGTTAGTGTTCATATTAAATATGCACCCAAAAACCTTTTATCAGGAAAAAAGGAAAAAGAAAATTTTTAATTTTCTTTAAAAAAATAAAATTCTACATATCAATGATCGGTATTGGTAGCTTGTTGAAGATACTGGTATTAGACAGTTTCTGAAATGGTCACCAAATGTTTTTCTGTTGCTGATAAGATGCCTACATGGGCAGTGAAAAAGTATCAGGATGTCTGATCAACCATATGAGGAAGACAATATACTGGATGTTTGATTTATTTGATGTAATTTGCTAAATCTTCAAACCAAAATGGACGGCAATGTTCCAAATAATTAGAAATTTATTCAACAGCTTCATCTTTTTATTAAATAGTAAGTTTGAGTAATAACACCAATATTATAATGCCAACCAATTCAATATTATTTGTTTATTTGAACTAGTTTTCTTCATTTGAATATACCCCAAAAATACTGAAATTACTTTATTAAGAATCGATTGTATATATATATATATATATATATATATATATATATATATATATATATATATATATATATATATATATAAAACGTATATTTAATAAACCGCCTTACTAGAGGAGCTATTCAAAAGCGCTGTACAAATAATATGTAATATAATAATACCCCAAATAATATGTCTGGAAAACACTATAAGAGAATTAAACGATTACTATTTATCTGTGAAAGCAACCTTGAATAGGTGTGTTTTAAAACATATTTAACATATTCAAGAGACGATGTATTTATAATATCTGCTGGCAACCTATTTCACTAAGTGTTGCTGCAACACTAAATGCATAATCACCATATGATTTGAATATATATTCAAATGTATAATTTTAGATAGCAAGCTCATCAGTGTAAAATCGGGACTCAATTTATTCTGCGTATTCAATAAGTAGTTTAACATGGGTGTCATTGTGAAATTACGTTGTTTTAGTAGCTGTGATATTGTCTTAATTGCGAAATTAACTTTTAGTTGAATAAATCGAGCATAAGACAAATATATCGACGACAGAAAATCAGTTTTAGACGTAAATATAATGTTTTGTTTTCTCGTATATCGTCCTGATATACAATTGCCGAAGTATTTTCACTTCGCTGGGTAATGAGCTCTACTATTTCAGTATTTATAAATCATCATTCCCCACATGAAGCTCAGAAGATAAATTGATTAAATATTTCCACATAATGTTAGTCACCAAATACATGTATTTATAGAAGTATACTATTCGATGATATATATATATATATATATATATATATATATATATATATATATATATATATATATATATCTGACATAGACCTCTGTATTACAGCAAAGTTTTCATGTAGTAACCAAATATGAGAAATTAATTTTACTGGAGACTACAAATTAAATTTCTGGCTACTACTCGAAGGGGTGGAGTAAGTTTCGACAGTCCTGATGTCTTAATATCCTAACCAGTCGAGCCAGCGTACAACAACGAGATCATCCTAATTAGACCAGACACCTTAAAACACCAGCCACGGATGGGAGAATATTACTAATTAACTTAGATCTTTCTGGAGAGGCATGTCATGCGATTAATTGGTTCCAATTATCGCCTTTCCTCTAGCTGGAATTATTGGCGTGTTGTGTGTTTGAATTCATTAAAATAAGGTTTTTAGATTGGGTTTGTAACAAAAGTCATCCATTGTGTCGCTTGGTTGGAATGAAAGATACTGCTCAATACATCTGCTACATTAAGTGTTGAACTATTTCAAATGTGGAAATAAGAAGACAAGAGAGCATAGCTCGTGATAGATATCATATTATTTCAGATACATAATAAAATATGTGTAGATGTACTGGGGCTTGCGTAATCAGGTGGTTGTGTATGTGTGTGTTTGCATACGTATGGGTAATATGAAAATAAATATAAAACGTGCTGCCGAAAACAGAGAGCCCATAAAAGGAAAAGAAGTCTTTGGTGATGTTTATTGACCTTCGTAACAAGTAGCCAAATATTAGCTGATAGGTATAAGATATGATACTCTGAAAGTGGAACCTCAGTCATACAACATGTGTATCTTACAATGGTAATAAATGTTCCTTATCACGAATAAAGGAATGAATTGCTGCAAACTTAATGTTCTCGATCTAATTAGTTAGCATACCAGCCCAAAGTTTATTAATAGACAATATTTGTGTTTCTTGATCATAAAATATATTTAATCCTTTAAATACAACTTTTGTTAATCCATTAATATGTTACCATTGAATTATGGGAACATATTTTGTGACTTTATAAGTCTTTTTAGTCAATTATTTTCGCGAAGTATATTCTATTGAACTATTCTGTCAATGGTATTAATGGGTAGTAGTGAATGGCATACGGCTGTCCAGGGTGGAAAACAAAACCTGTAACATCCTTGATAACCAAAATATAAAGGCAGGTATATGGTTTCAGTTGACTATTAAAATAAGTACAAACCGTATCTCACTATATGGAGTTCACGCGTCTCAAGTTATCGAGACGATGGAATTGAATATTAATAAAGTGTCTTTCTGTTGGATGTTTCAGGTTATACTTCTACAAAGCTAATCAATTACCAACTATAACAACTATAATAAAAATCGGATACTTAATTTTAGATATATCACTTAAACAGATTATATTGATACCGACTGATATTATCTGATATATATATATATATATATATATATATATATATATATATATATATATATATATATATACCCATACTTTATGTTACTCCCCCTTATCGTTGTAAATATATAAACTGAGGTGTTAAACCATCTTGATATATGTTGGTATCTTATTAGGTTATTTCAAATCTTCATTTACATCAGACCAGTATATGTCATTATATAGGAATCAATATATTTAGTAATTGAGTTGTCTTGGGTTTATTCACTTCGTAATCTGTCTAATACATCATCTGCCTATTACTGAATATTGAACTTCAAAAAGTGTTGTATAACTTAATATTTCTGTAATGTTCATTTCCTATGACTTATTTAAGCATAATCAAACTGTTTTGTAAGTGTATATATGATGTTGAATCTTGGGCCAGCTTTTCTTTGTCCTTGTATCTTTAATACTTTTGTATTATATTGTAGGTTTTTGGGGGCTCGGGCGTTTCCATGTCTGAATATGTATGTTATTTTATGCTTTATTTTTAAATTTCTGCTTATCTGCCTATCCCTGTGCTTTAATCCTCTATTCCGTGTATGTGTAAGTTTATTTCAATGAGTTTAAAAAAACTAAACTTTTATAGTCTTTCAAGTACCACAATCTGTAATAATTATGTTTAATGCCTATTAACTTAACACCTATTAATAATGTTTATGCTTTAACGGATTTGACTTGCTATAACACCGAGCTATCTGGCATCATAATTTGCAGCCATAATTATTCTTCTATTAGCCATTAAGGATCAATAGTCTTATTTTAATTTATTTATTGTGCTAATGTAATCTGCATCCAAGTTCAATAAATATGATTCATCTATACAGGCATCCTTAATTCGATTTATTCGTAAAAAAAAAACATTCGATGCATATTTTATGCCATAAATGTGCTTCATTTTATTAGAGTTACTTTCAGAGATAGGGAAAAGGTAATCTTAGGTAAAATTAGAAGATATAATAGATAAGCTGGCTGCTGATGCACGACTAGATACAAACTTTACAATATGCCATTGTTAATAAATAACTCCACAACGTTAGCTAATGGCGAAGTAGCCTGTGTACATGAGCTCAAGTGTTAATATTATCAATTAATTACCGGGATATTCATATAATATTGTTCTCTTTAGTTATTGCCTATCTTTACATAAAATACTGAATATATGTGTTTCTTTCAACAGGGGAAGTTACTGCGTAACCAAATAGGGGATCGCAGTCTGTCATTATCTCCGAATAAGAGAACAGTTCTGGAAGCCAGCACTCTCTCTCTCTCTCTCTCTCTCTCTCTCTCTTACCTTTTAATCAGATAAGTCATAATCACACGAGATGCCTGGGTTTTTATTCTGGTTTTGCAACACAATTTAAACAACTGGCCTTGATTTAGAGATAAGGATTGATAAATGCTTAGTTCCCTGGTGATCCAACCTGGACCATCTAGTTTTGTTTATGCATAGTCAACTTATTCATCGTAGCCCTAGAGTGCATCTAAACGTTCGCAATTTGGCATTAATAATTTCAGGGGACATCCTTGGTGCAGGTGGCTTAATTTGACTGATATTGATATGTCAGGTGCGTGTTTGTCAAATAAAGGTTTAGGTATAGCTTGATATTGTTCATACATGATACTGAGGTCAGTATATTGATATAGAATATGACACTTTGAGTCAACTAGATTATGCTTAAATGTTATTTCTGCTATGACAGTATAATGATCCGATAGACTATTTGTAGCAGTTAATGTGTCAATATAGTTAGATGTAGACCGGATTATTCTATTCACAAACAGCATCCACTTAAAATTGTTGTATGTATCAAACATAATATCCAAATGTTATTTATCTAAGATCCTGAAATGTACAGCCATTTTTCGTGTATTTAATGGGTTCGATCAAATTAACCATAATTATTAATTTCCTGGGCAGCCAAAAGATTTTGCTCTCTGACAACAGGTTATATACAATGCTAGTACCTACTAAAGTAATGTATAGTTTTGTATACTGATGTTATTAGTTCATGCACATTAATACTTTTGTCAAGAATATGTCATATATTTTAAATGAGTAAGAGTAATTATAAATACATCGGTGTCTTGTATTTCAAGAACAAATATAAAACTCTACATTAATAATTATTTACCGTTCAGTGCATACCTACGTACATAACTACATATAGTGGGTGTTTGTGTAAAAGAGAGAGCGAGAGAGAGCGAGAGATAGTGAGAGAGAGAGAGAGAGGAGGGGTGAGTTTTGTCACATGCCTTATTATATATAATCCAATACATAACTACAAATATAAATACATACATATATCTGGCGAGAAGAGAGAGAGAGAGAGAGAGAGAACTACAGTGGGTTAGGCTGTCTGTCTCTGTGTTTGTGTGTGTGTGTGTCTGTGTGTGTGTGGGGGGGGAGGGGGTGGATGGGTGTATGAGAGAGAGGGAGGAGGAAGAGAGTTTCAAGCCCAAGATACTTTTCAACAATCAAACGCCGTAATCCTATTTCCATTATATGCCATTATACCCAACTATAGAGTGTGTCCTGTATTGAACGATTTGCCTTTTATTCACTTGGCGGCTAATTAATCACAGCCAACACGCATATTTCTCATTATTTGCATTACGTTTATCAAATTCGAAAGGAAAATTGTAAATGTTTAGTGATCGATCATTATATATTGACATTACGGAAAATCAACCATTTTCAAACAAACATTAATTCATTCATTGACATATATTGATTGACCAGGTTAATTGCTCAAATCAAGTCTATCATTGTTCATCTTTCAGATACCACGATAACAATTGTTACTATTATTATTAAAATTATTATTATTATTATTATTATATTTAATTTTAAATAGGAATAAGTATCGGTAGATGTTATCAACTACAAATGACAAAATATACATTTCCACGCATTTTCAAAAACACAGACTTCTGATTCAAAATAAAATTGTGAAAACTATGGTACTATGACGTCGCTCATTAAACTTAAGTAGTCTTAATAATAATGAAATGTGACTATTATTTTCTGCAAATGTATTCGGGACGTCTGTATATGCAATAGAACATATTTCACCGAAACTTACATCAAGTGTTTCTATAATAAACCAAACATTATTTGATATGCAACCCTTTGATTATGGAACTTTAACACGTAATTTCTACAACATTTTAATTATGGTTCGCCCCAAATTAAAGGGTTATGTTATAAACTTTGTTCTGGTGACCTTCTTATGTAGAGCTTGACCAAGGATTATCACAGCATATGCAGGCTCTCGCATTTGTAAGATAATTTGTTGTTACTGTTCTAACTAAAAGCGAACATGACTTATAAAATATTAATCGTTTTATGCCAAATATCCAGGTTAATAGCTTAGCTTATATTTTTCTTGCTTCAAACATATCTGTAACAATATGTGCGTAATGCATTTATTATCGGCAGGATACATGATTGCGTATTGGTCCCTGGAACGATAATTTGAAATCTACGCTTCTAAAACAAATACGATTCTTCATTGGCTATAAACTAGTGTTTCGGGCATACTACTGCTACAGAGTATTGCCTACAAATCCAGTTCAAAAGGCAATTCTGTTTCAAACTCTCCATCATGAGTTTGTCCAACACCTGTATTATGTGCGCTACTGAGCTCGATTATTTTCCACGATATTGGTGTTATAAAGGTTGAAGCATTTATTTCTCCGGCAGATATCTTTATAATTATTAACCTGCGAGCAGAATATTTCCCATGTTGTGAGTAATTAGGTTACACCCATATAACAAAATTGTTGACTGTATAGTTTTTTTATAATCCTAACGTGTCCTTCGCAGTCTCTATCGAATATCTCAATCATGTGTCAATTGTATCACGCAGTTATGCGTTTTAATTCAGATGCTATTGCACCTAACTACATACACTTAGTGACGCTAAATTAATCCTGGATTAAAGTTCATTAAGTGAATCAATTTGTAGCTAATCTATAGGGTATCATGTGTTCAACAAACTGTTATGTTGGTTGACGCGCAGAGAGCCTAACGTTTCACTCTGGTTAGAGAACAACTTACGATGCAAGACCTGCCTGAAGCCAAACGATACGGTTGATATAGGTAGCATCTTTTGGTTAACCGAACCCAGAATAAAGCTGAGATGAGCATATGTGGCTTCGAAATGTACACGGACACCTGTAGTGTCAAATGGTATTGTTGTATGTTGGTCCGCTTTTGTGCATAGCTTGCGCGTAGATGATTCCCTGTTGGCGTGATATAATTGTAGCGTACGAAACGCACCTTAGTTGGTCCTGTAAGCTGATCAGTAGATGAGAAATGTGTAGGTCCACCCATGTATATATATGTGGAGCTGTGGAATAGCTTATATTTAGATTGATGTGTGTATAAATTGTTTATGTATAAATTTATGGAAGTACAGGTCTCAATAGATGCTTAGATGTTGATGTTCTGAGCCAGTACCACTATATATGTATCCGAAAATACACTCACACACAAAAAAAACATGCAATCAAATCTTGCATAAACATAAACACTCATAGTTATTGGAGCAAATATAAATCAACTCTAACAGAGTAAATCTGTGTTTGTAAAACAATTGAATGGATGAGTAAGTGAGTGAAGGGATGAAAAAATTAATTAAGAAAAGGACACTTAATAATTGTATCTTGTAATAAATATGTTGTAATCATGTAATCTATCAGACAATCTGTCAATCCTTCAGTCAATAATATCAGTGAGAATTAAAGAAAGTATGCAAAGAATGTTTTGCCAACTAGATATATGGATGTGTGACGTTTTGTGGGAATTTCTGTGGACAAAGTAGGTTAAATAGGTCGAATAACATCCAAAGGTAATGGTGTGAGGTGGAAGATGAAACACCCTTCAGACATGCCAACGCGGTAATTGTAAGTCAGGTGGTTGACATATGTAGCTACCCGTGCTACCAGTTAGATCATGGAGGCACCCTTTGTCAACTGGAACACTTGAATATCACCAACGCCGAAACCTTACAAAAGCTTTTAACTCCTTATAAATATTACGCAAATAATGAGAGATATGCGTGCTTTTACTGATTAATTAGCCACATAAACATCCATAATCGTATGATAGGTGAAGCCAGCAAAACAGAAAATATTGCAAATCAGCCTTTTTCATCATCACAGTACATTCAATTGGAAATGGATAGAGCGTCGGGTTGGTGGCTATTTGCCTGGAGCAATGGACCATGATGGCTTTGTTCCCTGAATAATAAACCGCAAAAACAAATAATAAACAATGTTTCTGAGTACCAGAGTGTCGGTAGTTCATGGAATTAATTCCATGTTACCTCGCAGCCATATTTCATCATGTCCGTGCTCAACAAGCCGTGACCAAAGGTAAAATGGTGTAGCTAAATTATGTAATGCCCGTCCATAGGACTATTTAAAGGTTATTTAAGATTTAGCTGATACAACATAATTGTAGTTCCTACATTAGAAAGATAAACTTGAATATTAAACTGAAGGCAACATTCTATAGAAAGCATCCTTAATTCAAAAGGTAAGATGTGTTTCATTTGATATCATTAATCCTGAGATCAAGACAGAAAGAAAGAAAAAACAAGGAAATTAATTGTATTTTATGCTTCATGGTTGAGGAGCCCGCTCACCCGCACACCCACACGCACGCATATACACACATACACGTGGACGCACACATACAAATACACATACACCTACATGGGCATATACATTACGAAAAGATGTCTCAATAATATATAAAGAACAAATATTATATTACATTCCTTTGTATTAATATAAACCGTTAAGTTTCCATCGTCTGTAAATACAGAAAGGTTTGTACTCACACAAATTAATAAAGGGCATACGAATGAAAATAAAATGAGCTTTTGAAATTTAGGTTATTATTTTCTTCTTGAGATAAATGATTATGAGAATATACTAAACTTTTCATAATATATATGGTCAATTTGTACAAGGGTCTTCGAAGTTAACTGGCAATGTTTAGTGTATTCCAAGCTGAAGCTAATTTGCTGAATAAGTTAATTATTAGATATGCCATATTCAAAGACAAACAGCACACAAGCGGATGCGCACATACTGTTACTACGACTACTACAAAACGAATGAGTCCAAACAATCTATCTGCGAAATGCAAACAATTACCAAGACGTATATACTGGGAAATTCACTCAATTGTACACATCTTCACGAGAAATTAAAAAATGTGTGTTTTAAAGGTTTCTTCATTATTCGCATTTTTTATACATTCCGAGGTTGTTTCCCAATGTTTCACATCCTGTATATATCTTCCAAGATAAAAGATACAGTCTTATGTATTACAATGGCGTCTTAATTTGTTTTTTTCCTTCAAATGTTACACTCATAATCTGCGATAAAGCTTAATAGTAAGCGTATAATTCGTTATAAAGAAACGATATGTGATTATATATGTAGCTTGTTATTAATTCGTTTCCAACGACTACAAAGTTTCCTTTAATTGACAGATGAACCATAAAATCAAACGCATGAGTGTGGTTTTCCATTCGAATTTAGCCAATGGATAAATTAATTCATTTCGCAAACTTGCTTCTGTATTATGACCATAGAGGTAACCAATTGGCGAAGCTGTGCATTGAATACTAATCAAAAAGCACCATGGACATTGCTAATAAAAATCCGAGTAGTCAGGGTTGATGGAGTTCCTTTCATATTCCCTTCTCGTAAGCTTACATCCGTCCCGTGCTTGGTCAGCCATGACAAGCTGTCACTCCGCTACTGAAACCCTTTGATCTATGGTACGGAAAGTTTGTTTAATCTAATATCGAAATGACAAACAAATCATTCATAAATAAAACATCCAGGGAAATTAATTATACAGCCTCACGCGATTACAAATTTTCCCCTGGTCATTGCACTTCGTCTACTGATCATTCGATTTTAATAGATATATTTGGGGCTATATTTACATATTAACATATATGCTCTTCGTTCAACCTGATTCGGTTAAATGTCATCCTACTTAGAAACATACTTATGCGAGATTATACAATTGTCAAATCTTTATCAACGGACGCATTACCTATCCAGAAATATGCCAATGTACGACCTCTTTATTGGAAAATTAAGTTATGTTATTTACACTAATGATCTGTTTAAAATAACATAGCCATAACTGACATTTGTATCACCACAATAATATTATCATTTATGGTCAGCTGTTCTCTGAAAATTATTTTCGTTAATAAAATAGGTTCATCACTAAGTAAGGAAAGTCACACATGATGGAGTGGATGAAAAGCGCCTTGTATTTCAGCTTTATGGCCACTAACATAGTCAACACTTTCAATCTACGTTGTAACTATTGTAATAATTATTTTTACCAATTTTATTTGAACTATCTTCCTTTGATGTCACATTTCAAATTATTTAACTTTGTAAAAAAGCAGACATTACACATACGAAAACAATAAACCCAAAAGACTATAATTTGTTCACGCCATAGATTTGAAGTAACAATATATATATATATATATATATATATATATATATATATATATATATATATACGTTTATGCGTGTGCGTCCGTGCGTGCGTGTGCGTGTGTCACATTTAATGTAGCTCTCAAACATATATTTATCATCACCTACTTGAGTTATAGTGACGTTACGGTGGTCACTGAAGCTGCTCGACAATTGCATATTTCGGTAGAATGTGGGTAACGTGCATAAGAAGATAAAAACAACGAATTATTTATAAATTACCATTTTGGACACATCTATATTTCCTTCTCATACGTGTTTACTGATGGGTGTGTGGCTTATCAGGAAGAATGAAATGACTTCTAAAAACCCCATAAGTACACATTCCCAACAACGATATCTCCTAACACAAATAAAAACACGGACAGGTATATTTTATAAGTACACAATACAATTATAATAATTTGCTTTAAAGAGAGAACATGCAAGAGGATAGTATTAAAGATAATTAGTGCAATAAAAATAGTAATAATAATAATAATAATAATATCAACCTTTATTATTTAAGAAAAAAATATATTTCAGTTTTATATATTTACGTGGAATGGATCATAGGAATAAAATGTAAATAGTCAAACAGACAAACATAAAATAATGTCTACCTTTGGTCACGGTTTACTTAACACTGGAATAATGAAAAATGACCACGCTGTAAATAAAGTAATTACGTTGACAATCTACAGGCTGCTAGTCATAAACTTTGTTTATTATTTCTAGTTGTCACTTATTATCCTGTAAACAAAGTCATCATAATCCATTACTTCTGACAGATGGCGACCAATGAGACACCAATTTTATTTTCCGATTCAATGTATTGTGATAAAACAAAAACTGACATCATATCGCTTCTGTTTTGGCATCCTTTCTGATATTACTGTTGTTAGTGTGGCTAATTAATAACTGTATATATACGCATATCTCTCAGGACTCATATCTTTGACATTTTGACTAAGGGATAATAATAATAATAATAATAATTTTAATAATAGTAATATGAATCTAATAATATGAATGATTATTGATGTTGCAGTTATGCCATTGTGTTTCTTATAGTATTATCATTTTGCTCTGACAAACCTTAATACTTACTGTATGTACTTAAATTGTATGACCTGATTTCATTTGAACCCTCCAAAGTAGAGACAACTATCAAAACCAATATTGAAAATATTAACATCAATATAAAATCAACGACGGAAGCATAATGTATGTTTACAAAATACAGAAGTCACCCATAACAGTTAACTAAAATAATAGCGCCATCTTTGTATGTAAATTGAATCTGCCTCGTTATAATTCGAAGAAATTATCTTTCAAACATGAAAGTAGGCTATTTTAATTAATGTAGTGTTTAAATCCTTGTGATAAAACTAATATATAATGGCCATTTCTAAGTTAAATAACATTGTTCACGTTTGATTTTTTAACAGATTTTGGGTGATGCATAACTATTAAGAACAATACTTGAGCTAAATTTATTGAATATTCATGTATCGCAATATATGAGAAACCGAAATAAGCAGATTTTACCATACAAGCCAAGAACAGATTTACCATTTAATTCAATAATCTACTTTAACATGTATAGGGTAGAGTAAATATGTATTTGATAGAACCCGTTTAGAAAATGCAAGCATAATTAATAAAGTCGGATAAATAGGTGCACAAAATCCATAGAACAAAATAATTAACAGGAACAAAATAAAAAAATGATTATAAATGAAAATATATCTTACATAATATATATCCATTTTACGTCCTATCTTTTTTTCTGGATGTAATTGGACATTATGAAAATCCAACTATTCATGAACTCATCTATGGTAGAGCAATCTTAGCTATCTGGTGCTATTACAGTATTTAAAAGTTCATCTTTTCATATTACACACGTTGACCTAATAACTTAACTGTTATAAATATATTAACGTTTAGCACCTGAGCACACTTTCGCTATTCAATAGCTGATCAGCTACTCACTCAGCCACTTGCTGCTTCATTCTGTGTTGTGTCTCACTCACTCACTCACTCACTCACTCACTCACTCACTCACTCACTCACTCACTCACCACCACCACCACCACCACCACCCCCCACCACCACCACCCACCCACCCCCCACCACCACCACTCACTCACTCACCTACCACCACCACCAACCACTCACCACCACCACCACCCACCACCACCACCACCACCACCCCCCCCAACACTCACCACTCACTCACCACTCACCCACCACCACTCACTCACTCACCACTCACCACTCACCACCACCACCACCACTCACCCTCACCACCCTCACCACCACTCACCACACTCACCACTCACTCACTCACCACCACTCACCTCACTCACTCACCCACCACCACTCACCACTCACTCACCACTCACTACTCACACTACCACCACTCGCACCACTCACTCACTCACACACACACTCACTCACTCACTCACTCACTCACTCACTCACTCACTCACTCACTCACTCACTCACTCACTCACTCACTCACTCACTCACTCACTACAATTACTCAATGCTAATGATAGGAATTAAGTTCAAACTTTAATGTTGTAAACATCAAAACTTTCTATTATGCGTCATATCGGTGTATTTTATATCATCAGCATGAAGATGTTATTTGGAGTTATTTAAAATATCATACAACAAATACTTTTTTTAATCTGAACGTTTATGGTTTTATAATTGGCTAGGTCTCACAGAAGAAAAGGGAAGATGCAGATTGTAATGAATAGGTAATATTCAAAGGCAATGACACCGTCTCAATAATATTTGTTTAAAAGGACGTCACGGAAATAATTCGCTCATTTAGTCAATGGCAGGGCATTAGCTTAATAATTGGCTAGAACAGCTCAGGTTAACTATTAACTAAGTTATATTGTAGCGAGAGTTAATGAGTATTGCTACCCACAGTATGAAAAAAAAGACACGAGCTGTGATAATAGGATCATCAAATTAAAAATCTTCATAGCTAAATACGCTGATTTTTATCTCATCGCTGAATATTCATATATTGAGAATAACAAATAATTAAAGAAAAGGCTTCATATTCACAAACACATTGTGCTGTATATTGAATGAGACAACAATGGCTAGTTATCTCCCCCTATACATTTAACCAATTATATTTAGAGTGGACCATTAATACATTTATTAAAGTAAATGTTAAAACAAGTCATTCTTGTCGGAGAAAACTAAATCATTTTGTTTATATTTTCAGACGGTCCGGATCATGTTTCAGAAATGTGCGCTGCATCAACTTATACGGCAGATAAATATTAGCTCTGACATAATACATGTCCAAAAACTAAATTGGACCTGGCATAAAAACAACTATTGATAGATCAATATGACAGACATCTGAACGGTGTTCATCAGAAAACGACTGTATTACAGTCATATCTGAAATATTGATGACGCTATTAATATACACATATTTGTTTTAAGTTGTCTATCCACACACACACACCCACACACACACACATACACACACACACACATACATACATATACACACACACACACACACATACGTACATACACACACACACATACATACATACATACATATACACACACACCCACACACACACACACACACACACACACACACACACACACACATACACACACACACACACACACACACACACATACACACACATGCTTTGAATAATATACATTAGGTCAAGTTTGAAAAGGTTAACATAGTTTTAACAGTACCGAAACTAAGACGCGCTATAACGGTCTGTTTCAGCAGATGTCAGTCTTTTAATAGCAATTCACCTTAAACTTTTAATACTAGCACCCCTGGCCGTTGTAAAAACTGACATTTGAAGACAGTGACAATTGGGTTATAGTTTATATAGTATTGCTTTGAAGAAAGATACAGCAATTGTAAAATAGGGCTGCTTAGATAATTAATCTAACTATTCTCACTGCTGCCGTAATCTAACGGCTGTAGGTGATTCGCTTTATCTTTTTGCTTGGCGGCTTAGGGACAGGTGAGATATTACACATGTCTCAGCAAGAAAAGTCGCCACTCTGGATTCAGTTTCCCGAAGAAACGTCCAGAGTTTGAATTCCCGGTTCGAGATTATCTGTGCCTGTGCCTTATTATACACAGCTAAAACACACATTGCCCGTGCCAGAGATTGAGGTTGGTGTTTTCTTTTTACCAATTTATTAATATTTTATATAAAGGGTTAGTGACGAGTAGGTCATAGAATTTATTGGATTTGTATGCTTATGAGGTATTTGACCCTCCAGCAAATATCGCAAGGCATATTATGCTGCGGTTGAGATGTTCCTTTTTCTGTGCGTGGAGACTGTATGTTTCCAGGTCCACGCCTTCTAAGAATAATTGTGCCTTCTGCTAAAACACACATGCACGCACTCACTCATAATTTATATATATATATATATAATTGATATTATGGTCATAAGGCTTCCAATATTAGATAATCTATATTCATATACTTTTACTGCTCCAAAAGTAATTAGATCAATATTATTTAACCTTTGTGTACTTTCCTTGTGGTTTTGTGTGCCAGAGAATACTAGATTGATATTGATCTATTTTCTGATTGACAGCTACAATAGGGTTTCAAAGAGAGGCAGAATATCTCAAACAATGTTTAGTGAATGTATAGGAAAGTTAGTGAGTTAGGAAATGACTGAACAAGACAGTCAGTCAGTCAGTCAGTCAGTCGGTCCGTTAATCAGTCAGTCAGTTAATCAGTCAAACCCTCATATTGTCATTTTTGAAGGGTTACACGTTAATGGAATGAGATGATCAGATGGAATTTCAAACACATTTTTGTAATATTGAAGTTACTAAGGTATGAAGCAAAGGATATAATACAACAAGTTGCTTGAAATGGCATTGTTAGTTTCAATATTAGTAGAATACTAGAAGACAATGGCAAATACTCAATCGGTGTACTGATATATATATATATATATATATATATATATATATATATATATATATATATATATATATATATATATATATATATATATATATATATATATATAAAAAGGGGCGCCTCCGTGGTCTAGCGGTAGCGTGCTGGACCACAGATCACTACCACCCTGTTCGAATCCTGCGTGGGCATATCTGAAAGTTGTTTCGTCTTTCGCTTCGTCTCATTACCTTTGGAAGTCGCTCGGCCCATTTAGCCTACCTTATTCACAAAAGTGGCCGTAAAACATCAATAATCATCTATATATATATATATATATATATATATATATATATATATATAATATATATATATATATATATATATATATATATATATAAGGTCATTATTGTTTGCCTAAATAGGCCACTACATTAATTAAATTCAAACAAATGATCCCTTATACCCAGTGTCTTATTTGTTTCCTATATAGATTGTTAAAAATACAACGATTGAGTAAAACCCAATCGTTAACTTAATAATGTTGTAGTATTATTTTTATCTCTGATTCCAGAAATACCTGTCCTAGCCTTAATGTGTTTACTTAATTTGTCTTTGGAAGCCGACATATTACTTGATGATGTGAATAAATGATACAGGTAATACATGATAATTACACATATAGCAACTTGCGTTTACGCATTTATACACTATACAAATTGAGTTTAATAGTTTTCTTCAATTTAAGTAGCATTTGTGCATAGTGCAATGATTTGAATTATATAGTTCATTGAACATGAACAACTTGAACTAGGTTTGATAAGCTATCCGACTTCGTTAACACAAAGTGGTAGAACTTCATTGAGAGAAAGTGAGATTAACACTGAGAGAAAGTGAGATTAATCACTGGCTTTCCATGTTTCTTATGCAATTTACTTTGATAGCCAAGACCCAGACAACACCAGCTTGTCTTCCAATCAGAGCATCTGTCTTGCCTTTCCAGAGAACGCCAACAGTAATCTGCTACAATTTATTCCATACTCTATGTGTAGCTCGAATGTTAATTTTCTAGAGATTCATCTTGTCACGAAGGTGTTCAGTATTTAAACAAAGCCTTGACAATTTGGCAGTTTAGTTACATTTGACTGAACTGAATTATTAGTTTTATTTTCTATAATTGGTTCTTTGTAACAGCTACTGTGATGAAATAAATTAAAAACGTTTTAGTAAAATCAAGAGCATTTAATTGATGGATAGTATTATTACTACTACTATAACAACTATTACTACTACTACTGCTGCTACTACTACTACTACTACTACTACTACTACTACTACTACTACTAGAATTACTAATACTAAAATTACTACGACTACTACTACTAATATTGCTATGACTACTATTACTAAGAATACTACTATTATAACTAATATTACTACTCTTGCTATTACTGCTACTGTACTAGTACTACTACTACTATTTGTACTAATAAACTAAATAAGAAAAGAAAAACGCAGTTTAAAGTAGATATGTTGGACTACATATTATGTTATATAGCCACTGAGAAATAAATACATGACATGAAGTTATCACGTCTTTTAGCAACTCATCAGTAGTCATAGGAAGTGGAATCCATATACAAACTAGCATCATATAATACAGATTAACCATCTGAAGTAGGTGACATCAAGGATGCTATCTGTCATTCTGAGAAGTTAGAGAGAACTATCTCTCAGGAAGATGCTGAAATATACAGAAAGGTTATCAATGGGTTATTACGATTTGTAGGGATTCGTAGAAAATTGTTGCGAAAATATTTTAAGGCTCTTCAATATTAACAATCTTGTATTCAAAAGTTTATAGTGCGATTAACTATTACATGAGAATAATAATAGAATAATGCATCATATTTCTTCCACCTGTTATTTTAGGAAAGCACATATTTATGCTATAGCGCAATTACCTTAAATATTAGACATATTGGAAAATCCACTTTTAACGATAAATTCATATTAATTATGCAATACAAAATTGACATTTAATATCAAAATCTTTTATCATATGCTGAATCACAAATACATGACCAACAAAAATCAATTATTTTTATTTGGACGTACATCTATGTTTATTTTCTATATACTAAGTTACTCTCTGAAAATGTTATTTTAATACACGAAGAACCCCTTCATGATTTAATTTCACAAATAAGATGTATAAATAATAATAATAATCGATTTGTACTCGTTATTTGAATAATGAGTTGTTTGACATTTGAACAATGGCATAACAATAGACATAAGTTAATACTTTCCTACATTAATAGAACGTATCAAGTCCCAGATGTATGTGAATACGTGTAAGTAATGACGGCTATTTTAATATGTGATTAGTGTTTACTTTAATGTCTATTCTTAATATAATTCCCATGTTATTAGCATTCTTATATATAATTACTTAGTTTTGACAGGCATTGCTCATGCTCGTAATATTATAATGAAACCTAAAAAGAAATCTTAATTAAGGAATTGCTGAATTTCGTAATAATTCTAAAGACATCCATAACGATAAATCATCAGTGTACGCATTAGAAGCAGCTCAATAATGATGTGAGTATTTAACATTTTTCTCCAATAAGAAACTAATGTGGATTACGTTTTGAACTTTAATGTAGTATAACAATAATAATTGATTTTATGGCCATTTCTATTTGTATCATCCAATACATTATGTCTATATTACTTTTACGCATTAATAATATGTTCCTGAACAAGATATGATCGTGTTATGTTTTAGCAATTCGTTGGTTTTATGTACGAAGTAATAGCAACTATTGGTAGTTCGATTCAACATATTACATACATGTAATTTAACACATTGCGGCAAAGATCAATTGCCGGCAGATGATCACCATCTTCGTATTCACGTGGCATCCATTATCTACCACATATTGTTAAGGCGTGCTGTAACGTTACTTAATTTTCCTAAGCGTTATTACAATTAACGTCCCTTCATCAGTGCATCATTAACCCCGATCGATCAGTCTTTTAGACCTATCAAAATCAATCGTAATTAATCAAAGCAAAACAATAACAATGATTGGAAAGGCACTTGAGCAATGGCCAAGACATCATTCTTTGATTTAACAGATTTCTCCTTGCCTTTTCCCTGATGATGTTAATTCTATATTTAGATTAATATGATTAGTGATGGAGCTGATAACGTTGATTTACGACGACACTGATGGATGTTGTTGTCCTAACAGTAGATGTTAATTGGCTGGAATGTATAGGGAATAAAACCAGGATATCCTTCTCTCTAGGCTTGAGACACGTAATCAGTATGGAACATAAATTACCTCCACTGGTTGAAAATAGGAATTCTGTGTTTGTTTGTCTTCATTTCTGTTTCTCGGCCTATCTGTTTCTCTTTTTGTCTGTATTATTGTCTGTCCAAGGCGGTTAAGCAACCACTTTTATACTTGGGTGGAGTCGCATTAACCCTTCGGAGACGTGTCACATAAATTGCTAACCTGTTTCTATTGTTTAATAAAATGTCACTTATAACTACACCTTTGTGTAAATTAGGAAATATCCTTAATTCATTTAATACATCACGTATATTTAACTGTATTTGCAGTAGTGACCTAGTATATAGTACAGGCTGCTTTGAAAAATACCCAGGTTTGTTCGATGTAAGATGTTTTTCATATCCGCAGATCATTTTCAGATCAATAAGAATATATGTTGCTTTACACGTTCAGTGGCACAATATAGATAGCGTTTTTATCAATTGAAGTATAGATATATAACAGTAATGTAAAAGGAATGGGTGCTTTGTTTTGGTGGATGTGATTTAATTACTAGATATTCACACTTATCATCATATAGGTTAATGTTTTGTTTTTAAGCTGTCACAGAATATGTAGATGAACCAATACAGCCTCAACCGCTTTTGTCTACAAGATCATCACCCACTTGATTTCAGATATGACTGCGAGTCAACTACATGAAAACCGCTCGCAGATCATATGGTTTGTATTTGGTTATACAATAATCTCTTTGGATACAATATATCTGTGAAGATGCCTTATCATTTTGTAATGAAAACAACTCCCCACCATGATACATGTATCGTTGGGGAAATTGGCATTATCATTACAATTGCTTCAAACAAGAACACCGTGTCTACTATGTCACAATCGTTTCTGTTTTGTTCATTATTATTATTATATATATATATATATATATATATATATATATATATATATATATATATATATATATATATATATATATATCATTATTTTAATAGAATAATACTTCAATATACTCACTTGTATTCCCAAATATATTTTAAATAGTATATGTTGATTATGTTGTTAATGTTGCAGAAAGTACATTTTTTCTAGTGTGATAAGTCATTCAATTAATATAAAAGTGTTGACATATGTTAATATGTTTACCTTAATACTTATTTATTATTGTATGTTGTGCTTGCGTAATAACATATTATCTCTGACTGAAGCTCGTTAAAGATAAACAAATATTAAGGGAATTATTATTATCTGCATAATCTCAATTCGTATAATTAATCTCCTGAATGGAACAATGCGTAATCTTAGAGTACGTATGCAAATTTAAAAATAAAGCACAGCTGTTCAGTGATAATTATTTTCGCTGTATAGAAAACTTCCGGTTTTAAAAGTAAAACTATTCACCTTCGTAGTTAAACACTGAGAATGGTGAAATCCATAAGACAAAGATAGCGTTTTCAAAGACCACGGAATATAATTCTTTTTTAAGTATTACAATATTTTTTTTTAAATAAAATATTATGGACAAGAGATACAGAGGTTAAGTCAATAGCTTGTTTATCCTCGGTACTGATGCCACCTGGATTACATTACCGACGGGCGCCTTCACCAGGCCTTCATTCCAGAAACAAAGTGCTGATAGGGAATTAAACCCACAACCTTCCGGTTAACAATATATTTACTTGGCAGCCTTTCCGGAAGTTTTTTCTTGTAATGATATTGTTTAGTGCAGTTTAAGATTTATATCTTGTTTCTGCAAGCTTCAGATTCATATACAAAGTTTTAGCTTTCTATTAAAATTTCAATTCGCCCATGTTGCATTTGATCAATATTATTTTGTAATAAGTTCATAGATTGTTTAGAGCAGTCAACTGTACCTGATTATGTTTTATAGTCAAATGTGATAGAAGTATGATGAAAAAAAGTCTGTTCCGACATGTCCCACATGACGGAGAAAACTTAGGATAAATCAATTAGGCATAGTAAATTCTTTAAAATTACTACTGCCAGCCACAAGGTAACTGCTGATCACATTGGACTTAGCGTGAAGGCCAGTAGCCAAAATTAAGCAATTAATTCTGATTTTATTAATTTATTAAGAACATTCAAATTTAAAACAAAATGCTTGTTGAGATCAGAAGTTGATGATTCCTTTATGAATATATTATATGCATATCAGCACTAACTGATTCAATTCTAGGAACTAACACCAGTCAGCTCACAATAATTAGATGATTCGGACAGATTATGAATTTAATCATGTTCTGTACAAAAGTACCATACCCATTGGTCGTTTTATCACAATATATATATATATATATATATATATATATATATATATATATATATATATATATATATATATATATATATATATATATATAAAAAGAGTACTTACATTGAATTTCTATTTTATAACAAAATAACATAGAAACTATTATTATTGGGAATGAGAAAAAACGTATGACATGTGATGTGGTAATAACTGGTGATTTACAATTTCGTGAGGATAATGCGCTTAGTTATATAATTCATTGGTCTTCCCTGATTATAGATTAATGTGGATGTTAATAGGTCAGCTCACAAAGAAGGGAACATTATATACTTAGTAATATCTGAAGATTAAAAGTAAATCGCAGTTTATCACAAAGTAGGAACTAAGACAACTGGTTCAACAATCATCTGGCTGTAGAATATCAAAGTAAACTCTTACTGGGAAACTAATTGACAGTGATTAACGTAGTAGGAGGAAAGCAACCATCACACGGAATTAAATTATTTGTGATTCCACCAATTAATAGCAGGATTACAACAATGCATGTGGTTATAAACTGTATGATAACATTGCTCGAGATATATTCTGAAGCTTCTACGTTTGATGTCAAGAGGATAATCACCAATTCTCCGAACAAGATCCTTTAATTTATTAGCGCTGCCTACTTGAGATTTTAAGAAATGGGTGGATCAACTTCAAGAACTGTTATCAACCATAACTGAAAAATCAATAACGGGGCCGATGATTATGTTCTGTTTGAAACAAGCTGATAAAAAACGCCACCTTCTAAGTGACATGAGTTGATTAAAGAAGATCTGAACAATTATCTTTGTCTAATTATCCTTTCCTCTTTATTCGAATTTATTCCAGGCTAGGAATATTGCGTATATAACACCTTTAGAGCATACTGACACTCATGACAGGTAAAATACCCTTTATTCTGGAGGTCATTCAACAGAAACTGTCTTCAAGAAATTGCACACTAGAAGTGCTCTCATTTATCTGTAGTTATTGATGGAATTGATAGCCGGATACTAATGAATACAAATACTATATCATCCTACTCCTGTCTTTATTTGATGTTCATGAGGATCTGGTTTACGTTCAATCAATTACTGTATGCACAACAATCCAGTTTTTAAATAATAAAACAGCATACCTGTTAATGTCATTGTCATGCAGATGATTCACAGGTATGTAAGTGATGAATGAGATGGTATATAATTCTAAGTTGAAGAGTGGTTCTACAAAACAAGTATTCAGATAAATAGCTAGAAGCTGAATTTAAACAAGGATAATAGTGAATTCATTGTTCTTTCGCCTTTGGAACATTTGAAGTTTATTGGGTTTCTTTGCATTAAATTAGTTATACAATTGTATCGATGACTGTACAATATACATGTCTCATATTAAATAATATATCACATTATTGGACACGGAATACTAAGTTATGCTAATTTATTCGTCCTACAGATTTGAATTACATAATTATATTAAAGGTATTCAATACACCACATTGTCAATCACTTAAAGCTAAACACTGTAATTAACATTTAACAAACAATCTGGTCTTAGTTATAAAACAGATTTGTCATATCCGGTCAATGGTAGCTGATATATACACGCTTCATATAAACCTACATAGGATATGCACACATACGCACGCTGATGCACACACAACACACGCACAGACACACACACACATACACACACACATACACACATACACACATACATACATAAACACACACATACACACATACACATACACACACACACACATACACACACACACACACATATACACACACGCACACGCGCACGCACACACACACACGCGCACGAACGCACACACACACATATATATATTTATTTTCATCATTGTTAAGTGTTGATATGAATAAACGCGTTACATTCTACTCCAACATAACAAATGTAGAAACTGATGTAACAAAACAAATACATATATTTGTGGAACATGGAGATACAGCCTCATTTTATAATCAGCACCACATCACCTGCAACATCGAAAATACGTCATGCAAAAACTTTAATAGGAACATTTAGTTATGCTTCTTCTTGGACCATTCAAATCATGTTACGATCTATGCGCCATTACAACTAGATATGAATGATGTTGCTTAAGCTCCTACATCGTCTATTTTGACATAGTTCATTCCCAACATGTTTTCCAGTTGCTCAGTGCTGTCCAGGCTGTTGCGTTATCAATGCCGTGCATATACGAGCTAGCATCGTGATCGCGTAATTCATGAACTCCAGGAACACAGTCAGTGATGTTCCAGCATATGTTTGTCATTGCCTTAATATCGTTAATACATCGTCCATCAATGGAGTTATCCATCATCACACCAGCAATTAGTTACTCCTTACATTAGAAACGGATAAGGAGGGACAATCCATCAGTGTCATCGTACACTACATATATGTGTAAAGCACATCTGCCTGCCAAAATAAATCATCCAATTTACTACGATTACAAAACACTCCCTGTGAGTTTTATGAAGACAATTCGTCGTTTAATTTCACCATCATTACAGGAACTTGCCGTTCAGATATGGTGATCAGCTCATGGCTATTGCTTAGTAGATGATAAGCCAGATTTGATTCTATTGGATCAATATCCTCGAAAAACATCTACTCAGTGGCGCACCTAGTACGGGGAATGGGCACATTCATATTTCGTAGCTACATTCTGGACTAGAACATAAAAAGTTAGTAGATGTTTGCTGCTAGCAAATTTACCAGTGCTGTTGGATTTTGTGGCATATTTGGTTTTTGTTAGTGGTTTATCTATAAAAGATAAGAGATACACACCAATTACTAAATTAGTAATTTAGGCTCCTATTGACGTTGTAGGGTATTATATAGTTTATGTAAGTAGTATGAGTGGTCATCAGCTTCTCACTGTTCGCCTCTGCTACGTTGATTTTGGTATCCTCCTTGTACGATGTCATTACTTTGTTTGACTCGTCGTCTTTCATTGATGCCTGGACCTCACGGAATTGGCTAGATAAACATAAAGATTCAGGGCCCATCTGGAGACAGCAAATCGGTGCAGTGCCAATCCCACTAGACCACCAGCTTTGTGTTCACACCGCAAGAAGCTACAATTAACAACATTACCTGACAAGATGCCGTTTCACAGTAACCAGTTATGCCTCATGACATGGTTACGCTTCAAGAACCGTGATGGTATCCCATATGGTATTCCATGGTCCTTATAGATTGTAGACCGTACCAGAAAATACAACATATATAAATAGAAGGGTAAGTGAATATAGTTAATTTCTACCTTTATCCATCAAACCACAAATAATAATATTTAAACACAGTCAGACCAAATGTAGCTGGCATATATGAAGTGGTCACTAGCAAAGAAGTATGACATGATGGTAACAACAGTAGCTAAATGTAATGGCCTCTCGCCTTCCTTTTCAGCTCTGATAAATTGCATCATTATCATAATCGGCTTGATGGGGTTGATAACCAAATTCATCGCTGTTATGCTTTTGGAAGCAGCCCTGTTTACAAGACATGAATACATCACGTACATATTCCATTATTTTTCAAAGAGGGACAGGTCAATCAATGGACATTTTAATGACAATTGAAAATAGATTTTCGGATTCCCATCCTTCCTTCAAATATAATATCGCATCATAGAATCTCTCACTGGCAGATGTAACATCTTGCAAAAGCTGTTCCAGAACCATTCTGAGTGCTGGAAGATTTTTGGGAAACTTCTTCCCGGATACCGTCTTTGGAACGCCTAGGTAAACAAATTATCATCAGTTCTTCAATGCCTGTGTCATCCTTGAATATTCGTACGGCAACTATAAAGCTTATTATCATATGCATGCCACTAAAACGAAGGTTGACCTTCTTTAACTCCTGAATTGCTTCATAAAATATCAATAGGTTTTCGATGTATTTGCTCTTCGACAGTGAATAATGCCACTAAATAATTGTATCCTTGCTTCAGTTTCTGATTTTACCATGTTAGTAATAATTGTGTCGGGAAAAGATGGCTTCATATCAATGAACGGAAAGTTGATGGATTTAGTTGAAGATTATTTTGTATTTCCCTGTTTATACGATCTGTCTCTGTGAAGACTATAATATTGTAGAGTAGACTGTCATGTGTCAATCCTACAGAGAAATATATAGTCGGCAGCCTGAACACTGTTTATAATGATGACATTACCAGCATGTATTCGCAGTAGAAGGATGTGATTCGTGGCGCAGTCTTCTGGCATGGGCTGTTTTCGAGTCATATTTTAGTGTTACATTGTTAATAGGAGGGTGTCACTAGATCTTATCGTAGCTGTCTACTGTTTAGCTGTCTAATATTTATATATCTATCATATGTGTACTCCTGAAGGTGAGTTAATATCAAAGTTAATGAATGTGTTGATCTTAGTCCATTTAGTTTAATTGTCAGCAACCTTTTGAACTAGACTAAATTTGCTCTCCATCAATCCCTGCTAGTATTTATTTCTTCGTTGAGCATGGGTCACAGTTAAATCTCGTCGTATGGACATGCTATTCCACATTCCTACCACTGTTCTACCAGTTTTATCCTTCCGGATATTTCCAAGAGTTATCTGTAGTATGTGTGGTCTGTTTTTGGAACACAATTATAATGCTGCTAGCTACGATATTTCTGCATAATCATTCATGGTTGCTTTCAACATTAAAGTGATTTGCTAACCGATCAAAGATATTACGACATACTCGTATGCAGCATGCAACTCCGATAACGCACTATTAGTTCTAACTCGGAGTACTTTGGTTAGAACAATATTCCGAACATAAAAGTAATATGTCGTGTTTGAAGTTAGCTGCTGCTAAACACCGGATTAGTTTTCTCTATCTATCAGGAGGCCGAGGTCAGGAGCCCAATATTGTAAACTTCTAGTCACATAACACACAGTGTTCTTTGAGGTAATAGTCTAATGTCCTTGAACTGCTTGTTGTTTTGAGTTTTTTTTCTTCTTTCTATTTTTGCTTTTGGAGGGGGGGAATACTTTATCAGTTCCTAAAGAGCATTCTTTCTGCATGGATATAAATCTTTTGAATTGATATTCTGATATATCTGTAGATACATCATTCTTGTGGCGTCTGATCGAATGAAATCTGTATACGTAGATACACAACTCTTATCAAATATATCGAATCAATCCCATAAGTGTATTAATGATCCGAGCATCACACGTGTGATGCTACATTTTCTCCAAATTTATATTCTGCAAATAACAAAGTTAATAAAGCTATGAGAATCATTTATTCAGTAAAACAATATCTCTCACCAATCATTGGTCACATAATCTAGTTATAGAAAGTCTTTACCGGTGCGATAATTCTATAGAGACATGTCAGTGATATACAGCATGTCATAAACGATTTTCTGAATGCTGATAACATAGGTTTAGACACCAAGATTAACCAGTACCAATACTAAGGAAGTTATAGGGTATTTATGATGGTCGGGCTGCCATTTTGGTTGTAGCACTTAAACTAATATCCTCATAGTTGCTAAGGTGACACCTAGCCGATTCCTGCTCAGGACATGTCATAGTATTATAATTACTCATATAACGTTATTTATTCCACAACACACGCATAGGATCAAGAATCTTATTTGGCGCAGGACTAACACGACTAATTGGTAAATGATGAACTAAGTAAGATATCATTCCAAGTCCTACTAGTTCTCAATTGCACTGAAGCACTCCATGTCATATGCCATCCTCTATCTCTGTGTCTGTGTCTGTCTCTGTTTGTGTTCTGTCTGTCGGTCTGTCTGTAAGGCTGTAAGTCTGTATGTCTGTTTCTCTCTCTCTCTCTCTCTCTTCTCTCTCTTATATATATATATATATATATATATATATATATATATATATATATATATATATATATATCCCTTTCCTCTATCTATCTAACTATATCTCTACCTATCTCTCTGTATATCTATATATCTCTATCTCACCTCTCTCACTCTCTATTTATTTATTTATCTTCTATTTTCTTCTATCTTATTATCTATCTATCTATACTATCTATTCTATCTATATTATCTATTATCATATATATATATATATATATATATATATATATATATATATATATATATATATATATATATATATATATATATATATATTAGCTATCAATCTATATATCTGCCTATCTATCTATCCCTTCCTTTCTCCTGTGCCTTTTATATTCTTTGTCCCTAACCGTCTATGTCTCTACCTCTGCCATTCTCTTTCCATCTAACTCTCTGTCCAACCCTCTGCGCTCTCCCAATCTTTCTAACTCCCTCTTTACACACAAGCTCAAGCTCACGCCAACAGAGCCATATGTATATTTAGAGAGAAAGAGAGAGAGAGAGAGAGACAGAGTGAGAGAGGGGGGAGGGGGAGAGATAGAGATAGAGAAAGAGTGGAAGAGAGAGATAGATCGATAGAGAGAAAGGGAGAGAGAGAGAGATTAAGGCAGAGATAACACAGTGCCAAACGTTTTCCAAGGATGAGCTATGAAATGTACAGGTATCTTTATAACAAATGCACTACTATTACGGCCAAATTGCTTCTATTAAAATCGTCTGCTGAATTCCCGGCAGAGAGTTTCACTACTAACTTGGCTTTTGAAGAATTGTGTCAATCAACTTATAACACTGAGAGCAATAGGTCAGTGAGTAAGTGAGACATGCATAATCGTTGTCCTATATTTAACCTTTCTTTCATCTCTATATTCATTGAAAAGGTAATGCAGCAACGAGGCGAAAAGAATAACGCTCATAGTACAATGACCTCCATGACAGTTGTATACTTGCTCATTGTAGAGGTCATTCAACAGAAACTATTCTCTTGAAAGTGCACAGTGTTATTACTGAGACACTTGATGAATGATTCGTGCGTGACTGTATTAATTATGCTTGATTTATCTGCAGCTCTTGATGTGATCGATCACTCAATACTACTGACTCACTTAGAATTATCAGCTAGGGAAATGTTATTAATCTAAATAATGTCGTATCTCACAGAGATACTTAAGTGAGTTTCTGCTGCGGAAGACGCATCACTTGATGTACGCCTTCAATTTGGTGCATCCCAGGCATACGCCTTAGGATCATAGATTTACTAGATGTATACTAAAGATAGTAAAATTATTAAACATCATAATATTAAATAGCAATGTTATCTCGACGATATTCAAGTGTAAATGGATATACACCTATGTGATAAATAAATACGTATTTATTTTCAATTGAAACTTGTATCGCAGACATGGATATTTGGATGAACAGTGACATACTGTAATAAAACAAATGATAAGGCTGAATTCATTTTTTTCTCATGCAATACGTTAGGCTCCAGATATATGAATAATCTAAAGATTATCCTCTATTAATGTTTAAATAGGTGTAATCTATGATTAAGTCCTGGTTTGATCAAATACGAAACATGGAATTTATTCGTGATTACATAAATGATGAGACACACAAGGATTTAGTTCAAAATTTTATAATTTATGGCTGGATTATGGCAATTCACTGTTTATAATATCACACACACACACACACACACACACACACACACACACACACACACACACACACACACACACACACACACACACACACACACACACACGACTTTATAGGTTGGGGAAGCTATGTATCAGGTAAAAACATATACCAGGGCTTGGTGTAATGGTTTGCTAGAAAATAGGTTGATTCAACGAAAGCCCAAACATATATACACACGAAATAGACACGAAACGACTTGATATCTATAAAGGGATACTCGACTACGGCCAAGAAAACGACTCACTTCGGTCATTCCTACTACTACTACTACTACTACTACTACTGCTATACTACTACTACTACTACTACTGCTACTACTACTACTACTACTACTACTACTACTACTGTTACTACTATTAATACTACTGCTGGTGGTTTTACTACTGCAAATAATAATAATATTAATAATAATAATGATAATAAAATGCTGTATATATGTATTAATGCTACACAACAGTATAGATTAACAATGAAACAATACAAACTCATTATGCGATAGCCATGATTTGTATCTCTATTATAATAACAAAAAAGTATTCTTTCCGTGTAGATTTCTTACTTATTCCCTAGTTGCCATTTTAGTGTCACCATCAAACGCAATATAACAAACAGTTAATAATTTTGGCAAAAATGTCTGAGAAGTAAATCCGAGTAATAACACATGAACTAGTGAAATACGATCTATCTACCTGGTGTTGATCTTGAAAACAGAACAGGAAATAAGACCTAGAAATCCGTCCTATCAGAGACAGATTTATAGCCATGGTGGCTTCCTTAAGTCTTTCAGTATATCATACGCTCGACCTATTTAGCTTAGCATGAACATAACGGTGACCGCAAAACATATAGTGGGGCCAAAATATATTAGAATGAATAACAAACCAAACGAAGGGAAATATGATATGGAGTCAGTGAGTAATGAGACATATCAACTGTAATGAATGCTAGGCGTGAACGAAATAATGAGTGGAAATCAATGGTATTCACTAAGTTAATAGATAATATAGGTTAGGAATGAATAACAAACAAAACGAAGGGAAATATGATATGGAGTCAGTTAGTAATGAGACATATCAACTGTAATGAATGCTAGGCGTGAACGAAATAATGAGTTGAAGTCAGTGGTATTCGCTAAGTTAATAGATAATATAGGTTAGGAATGTATCAGTTTATTTTTCCTCGTGAATTTGCCTCAATCCAAACTGAGATGTTCTTGTTCGCTAACAGGTTTCACGTCAGAGTTATGTATTCTCAGCCATTTATAGTTGTTTAGGAAATTAAAGTTCATACGTGGTATCTGAATATTGCATGTTATTTTGCCATCAAATATCAGCAGAAACAGCACTCCGAATACCAAATAAACAACAGGCCTGGTTACCGATAGTTATCTCCCGACAGTTCCTGTTTAGCTCTGATTGTAAATGATGGATGTCATGGCTATAAATAACAATAATTTTGGATACCACGAAATGTGAACGTTTGCTGTTAATAATGTTGCTGCCTACAATATGGGTGGCGGTGATTTTATATTGATTTGTGTAATACAAAGAGGATGATATCTAACTTGTCTGATGAAAATATTCATTGCCTGATGAAAGTGTAACACGATTAAACCAAGTACAAGAATGGTTCTTCACTGAAGACATAACCTTTACGTTTCCACTGACATCTTGGGAAATATTGGTGAATCCGATACAAACTTCTGCTACATCTGTTAACATCTGTTTTTGTTTATTTGATCAATTAACATATGTTTGATGATATGAATAATACTCTGACATTCAGCTTACCTGTTTGGTCAGTACTGAATTAAAGATTAATGCATCAATGCAATACCAATGGTAACGCTAATAACGGAAATAGCAGTAGGTATCTCCTTATCTAACAAAGAATGCCAACAAAATGCCACTTGCTGCGTGGAATGTTCATACTCTGTAAACTTATCGTCATCTCTAATTCCGCAAACATGTCTTTGATTTAGCACAAGTCAAACTTTGGCTAATTTTCACCTGTGTTTCACTATTATGAGTCATGTAGGAATGTACCATTTTCTTTCACTAATAACAGAACTTACAGATTTACAGGATATATACAAATATATATAGTTATAACGTGATTTTAGCCAAATTGTATATACTTGGATTGTATGCTTTGTTCTTTTAATATAGATACAGTTGTATGTATATGTAGGCATACACGTATGCCTATAATTATATAGGTATACACCAAAACACCCGCCCATACACACATACACACACACACGCACGCAAACAAGCGCACATACACCTCTCTCTCTCTCATTTACGTCTGCCTATCTTGGCAATCAATGATAGGATAAGCTGTAGTCTGTGTAGCCATTAACGTATTTAAATTAAATATACTACTCTTTCAGCTGCCCCTAGGGCCAAGTCTCAAGATGAACTTCATTAAATGTGAAACTAGTTTACATTGGCTCGTAATCGTCGAAATAAATTTTATTCTCTATGTGTAGGAACAAATTAATAGTCACCATTCAAGGGAATCAAGGTTCAACATTGCTTTGTTGTTTCCGTGTAAAGAACGACATGTGAGACCTTTGACCGGCTAAAAACATTGCAAAGGAATAAAAATCCGTTTGAATTCCTAAATATTGCATTATTCCATATGACTTGTTAAGTGATAGAACTGCCAACTCTTTGATGGGTTAAGTTGAATAAATTGTTTTATTTGCGTTAAAATATGCTTGTCCAATAAAGTGTTAACTTGTACTTATATTAATATTAGTAATTTCATTCATCGAAATATAATTTTGACAATCAGTAGAGGGCGAGGGAATGAGTCAGTCAGTCAGTGAGTGAAGGAACTATTTGGTTCTAGGTGTGCATACAATATTTAGTGAGTGAATGGGACACCGAGAGAGTTATTAAGTGAGTGAGTGAGTACGTCAGCGGGCGAGTGTTTAATTCAGTGGTTGAGCCAGTGGGTGAGTACGCATATGAGTGACATTTTAGGTTTATGTATCCACCTATAAACACTTTTGAACACTAAAATTGCAGGTTTGCTATAGCATAGGTGATTAAATAGATAATGAACGTTTGTTTGAATCTAGTTAACTACCAAATAACATGACAAGTTGGCGTAAATTATTCATAACGAAATATTCTCCATAGCTACTGGTGGTAGAAACAGTAGAAATTAAAATAGTTGTATGATAGTAATAGTAGAAGTAGTAATAGTTGTTATCATTGTAGTAGTAGTAGTAGTAGTAGAAGGAGTAGTAGTAGGAGTAGTAGTAGTAGTAGGAGTAGTAGTAGTAGTAGTAGTAGTAGTAGTAGTAGTAGTAGTAGTAGTAGTAGGAGTAGTAGTAGTAGTAGTAGTAGTAGTAGGAGTAGGAGTAGTAGTAGAGTAGTAGTAGTAGTAGTAGTAGAGTAGATAGTAGTAGTAGGAGAAGTACTAACAGTATTAATGCTTGTTGTTGTTGTTGTAATAATCGTAATAATAATAATAATAATAATAATAATAATAATAATAATAATAATAATAATATTAATAGTAATAGTATAGCAGTTATAGTAGTCGTAAAAGCAGTATTATTAGTAAAAGTAGTTGTTGTTCTCGTAGTAGTAGCCGTAGTTATTGATACTATCAGTATAACAATGAAAACAGTATTTATTTCATTAGTTAATGTTTAAGTAATAATGAAGCAGTGTTGATATTATTGTGGTAAGCTATTATTCTCATGACAAAACATATGAATGGATGAAGTACCGAAAAGAATGAATTAAAGGATTGATAAATTATATCAATTATATCAATTAATCAATTGCTCCATCAACATGTCAAACAGTAACCTTTATAGTAGTGAAGGGAAATTTGATCCATTTTGATTTTATGTTGGAGTTCTTTGTACGATCGATGCCAGTTCATCACATAAAGCTTTTAGCTCTTTATAAATATTACCCAAATAATGAAATATTTGCGTGCTTCCAAAGATTAATTAGGCATCAAAATCTCCCATATGTGGTGATGAGACAAAAGTGGAAAAACAGAACACATTGGGGAAATACCTTTTTCAATTGTCAAAATACGTTCAATAGGAAAATAAACATTACGTCTGATCGGCAGCCAATTGGGTTGAACGATGACCATGGTACCTTTGTTTACAGAATACTAAATGACAAAAACAAATCATAAACAACGTTTGTCACCAACTCGGTGTTGGTAGTCAAATGAATTAATTCCATTCCCCCATATTTTATCAAAGACCTCACCTTCTTAATCTTATTACCTGGGCTATTTAGATACATCGGATTTGTGGGATGTGAATTTCAACAATGAATCTCTACATCTAAATAGTAAACTGAACGTAGATATAGAATTCCTCTTTCACTTCAATGGATGATCTATTTATCAAATATTGTAGATGTCTGTTCTCAAGTTAATTACTAATCAGGAAATGAAAGATAAAAAGATTTTGAAATAATCGAACACAAATATGAAATGCATTGTATTCATCAATATTAAATATAAACGTTTAAAGCACACTTCCACACGCTCACCCTCAAACACTTTCATTCGGATGTACTTGCACACAGATGCGTACACAGATATACATATATAAAAAGATAATTTGGTCACATGATGTATATAAAAAGATTATCATATACTAATGGGTTGTAAAGTCTGTATGCCATTTATGTGTAAGATTTACTGACAGTCGTTGAATACACAACAACAAAGTGGAATTGGTTTAATGATCACACACAAAATCATCGGCCACTTTTAAATTATCCACAGAGAATTGAGAGCCACACATTGTGTGTCTATTATTTTACCCTAGAGTTAGTAATTATTAATTGATACTGTTATAATAATGGTCTACGTGTTAACTTAAAGGATATCCAAATAGTTTATTATTCAGCATATTGATTTTGTATATTAAACCATATTAACCAATATTTATCTTTTTTACTATAGTTATTGTAACCAATCATTCATCATACATGTATATCTAAACAGCAACCACTTTAATGGATTTTCAAAACATGTAATAATTAAAAATAGGTACAAGTAAAAGTGCACTTTAACTTCCATTATTTAAAAGTATAAATCTTATATCGTATACAATTAAATTTGATGTATTATGCTTAACACTGTGGGCAGTGCATATCACTATGCCTATGTGAAATATATGATTCAATATATGTAGCTGAATATATATTACCTGTATTTATTCAACCTCATAAAGATATGTAGCAATTCTGGCCGTTCCTGTACATAATTCCATTTTGCAATTACCTATGTAAGTAGCTATAAACCTACACCTTAGTAATTGGATCACCTACGTTCGCTGTGGTTAGAGACACACCCAGGCCAAGTCACGGCAGATGTGAAAATGATCAGATTACCTGTCTAAATACCTGTATTTATAGTTATCATTTCAATATCCCTCTTTAAGGCACGACTTTACAAACTATATGTCTCTATTGAGGCTATTTTCGCAGATCGGTTTTTGAAGCTGACAGATAACATGAGCTCTTAATGTTTAAACTGATAGCTTAATGTGCACTAGTAAATTAAACAGTTTGTGGTACAGAAGACAGATATAGAGCCATGGCCGAAACACTATCAAAACTATGTATTAACACTTTCCAACCAGACCTAATGTCTATCATATAAAATATATATTTATGTATTTCTGTTTTTAATCTAATTTAGAACAAACAGGCTAAACTAATATTAAATGCCATGGCATAGACATGATAGATTAGACAAACCTACACATGGAAAGGCGATTATATTCCCACATAATACTAAAATAAATTATAACAACGATCACTCATAAATGTTAGTTAATATATCGCCGATCACAATTCGTAAGGAATCTATTTTTCAGTTATTGGTAGATCGGATTACCATTGAGACTTTTGTTAAATGTTTCATGCCTTATTTCCGTATAATATCTTAAAATAACAAGCAGGTTACTAGATGAAATAAACATATGTCTAGAAGTAACCCGTTGTTCCGAATATCTTATGTAATTCCAGCAATTTGAATTTAAATGTTTTGTCTTCTTTCATCCAAGTTTAAATAATAGCCAACTTCATTTTTATTTTCATTGTATCTTGTAAATAATTAACATAAAGTCAGTTGATTAATCGAATGTTTAACTTTCTTTCAGGTGCAAACTGAAGATGTTCAATAATGATAACACCGATATAGAATTTCCAATTGACTTATTAAAAGTAGCATTTTTAAAAATATGATAAAATCACATTATATGTTCCAATAGCTTAATGCCACGTCAAATTTGTTTACCATGCATTTTAAAAAATCAGCTTCAGTTACTTAAGTACATACAATCCAGACTTCAAAAGAAAATATAATATATTTGCGATTTTTATTTTATCTAGTATTAGCACTGTTACTATTGCTCTCCAATTTTGTTACCGCCTATTCACTACTTACCAAACTATCAATCATAATAATAATAATATTGATCATTATGATTGTCGCATTAGTCACATCGTCACAATATGAACACTAAAGTCATATTGACCTACAAATTGTAGTTTTAATAACGTAATAACGAAATAATGTACAACATTTATACATGGCATCACATTAAAAAGAGACAAATTATCGTCACAGCATAAAATCAAATACAATATAGAACATATTGATCTTAGAATATCAATTTCCAATGTGTAACATATTGATAAAAGTAGACAACGGAACTGAAGATGGTTATTCATCAAAGGAAGGTATGCCATAGTGAACAAACATTCAACTGACGCTATAATATTTATCAAGTTTCGTGACTCGCCTAAGGCTATTATTTTAACCTAAAGATAGATATTTCGTAAAGGTTGCATAATAATCATCCCAGAATTATGTACGGTATTTACAGGATACTGCAGAACTATTTACATCAATGGAGATTGGCATCGCCAGAACAAAAACAAGTTTGCTTTGCCATGTAATTTACAAAGTTGTCTTATCATATCATAGTTACAAGAATAGGAATTATATTTTAATACCTCCATATCTACAATTATCAACATAGTCTACCTGATTATTACACAAATACAATGATGGATATTTAATAGCATTACCTTTCTTCGGTTTGAATCAGATGGTCACACTTTTCTTGCTATTATAAATAATACCATGATTATGCCCCTATTTGTCAGAAATATTAATAATGCTTCCATTCCACTTGGCGACACACTGAATGTGTTTAGATCATCAGCATATGTAACATGGCTCACTTAAACGGTAACCAATGTTTCGTTCTGATAACGTCAAACCCAAATAATTAATGTATGTATTAAAGAGAAGTGGTGTAAGTATATCACCTTGTTTGGCACCATTAATAACAGTACTAGTAGTAGTGCTAGTATTACCTCATTTAACTGACATATGTTAGTGTTTCTACAAAAAGCAAAACTACTGATTAGATACATGGGCATACCTTTGGCTAACAATGTATTAACTAAGGTAAAATGATTCACTCCAGCCTAACACGTTAGATGCATCTAAAACAATTGAAACATAGGACTATCGTGTTGTTTAGAAGATTCAATGCATATTAACAGGATAATTACATACGTCAACAGAATGACCTATTTTAAAACTAAACTGATAATCTGAAGTTCAAGGAAAGTTATCATACCTTCTAAACAATATGTTGTCAAAACATTTAGATACCATAGGTGCTAGAAAATATGGCTTGTAATTATCCTTACCTGGTAGGATACCAGTTTTAAACAAGTGGTATAATAACAGACTGAATCATATATTTGAGGAAGTTACTATGCGTAGGCAGTGAGGTAAACTTAAATATAATAGCATGTGAAGTTTTGTACTTGAATATATAAATGCACAGCTACTTCTGCTGCAGAAACATGCATACCACTATGAAAATTAGCATTACACAGCGTTGTTATAACTTTGTGTTTTTCTCTATTCATTTCAACACAATAAAGCCAGCATTATCCATTCAGATGATAAATGGTTCTAAACATTTCATTGCATTCAGAGTAGGTTCCCAGCAAGGTCTCGGCGTAGATACACCAAACATTTTGTTTTCTCTCTTTAGGGTCGTCCTGACTATCGTTCGCCTGATATGACAGAAACGTCCATGCAAAGGTTCAAGGAGCGAATATAACGTGTTTCCGATATATTAGAGAACACGTGATAGACACTTGTATTTCACAGTGACTAAGAAAATGTATAATTTTATCATGGTCAAATATCCAATCAACCCTGGGATGTCTATGAAATGCTATTGATCTAACTATTTGTTCAAATGGTTGACTAAGCAATGCAGGACCACAACTGGCAATGATACTGGTAGAATTATATTTGTTTTAAAATTTTGCTTAATAGCTTACACTAAAAATGAACAAATTGATGCATAGATTTCATCATACTTGGGTTTAAATTCAAACTCATTAAAGGTCGAGGGTGACATATACCAGCCTCGAATATCAGGAGATACACCACATTATGCAACATGTGAATTGGCAAAATGGAGGATGAATTCCATGTTAACTTTAAATGCTCAAAATATGAAGAACTGATAAACACTATATTTTAGGTAATCGAATTAAAACGCCATTATTATCGAACATATTTATTTAATAGCAAATCATCAATATTAAAATATTAATTTGTCATTAAATTGTCTAATGCATAAACGAAACTACGTAAGGTATGGAAAATGGGAAACTAATATACATGGTTATTATCCTAAAAATTAACATCGAACATTATTTTAATGTTTAATGTTTTTATATATCCACCTACTTAATAAATGTGCAGAATCAAATAACAAAATGAAAAAGTAATTAATTCTAGCTGTCTTTTGTGATCTTTCCAATGTATTCAATATTATTAGTCATAAAATTCTCCTCCGCACGTTAAATAATTAAGGTGTACGAGACATAATAAACACAATTACCATGATAAACACAAATTCAAAATTACAAAAATGCAATGTGGTTCAATCTCATGTCCTCTAATCTATTTAATATATGTAAATGACATATCAAAATCCAGTAACAGTCATATCCTATCTTGTGCTGACTATTCAACGATGTATGTTACTGATCCTGATGTAACATTTTGTACAAGAAAGCTGATAGAGAAGTGAATAATCTTTTCAACTGGCTTTGTGGGAATACAGTGTCCCTAAATTCTGCAAAAACAAAGTACATTGTTATTAGAACACACATGAAACAATTACATTTGAACAGGCGTAAAGTCAAAATTAATGGAACATCTTTGTCTAGAGTAGGGCATAATTGTAAAGAATAAACAAATCAAATTCCTATGTATATACACTGACGTATTTCTTACCTGGAAAAACATTTAGCATACGTCAATTCGACAATTGCAAGACCAATCTATTCCATTAAACAATTAAAACATGTTTTCCACTGTAACAATCTAAGAACCTTATATTTTGCTCTAATACACCAGCGTATTTCGTATTTCGTAACTTTTTGCACCGGGCAAGGCCTCACCAACAATACTTAACCAAACTGAAATACTTCAAAAGCGAGCAGTTCGTATGATAAATAAAGAAGCATATAACAGTCAAACTGACCCTCTTTATAAATCTTCGGAAATTCTAAAAATAACTGACCTATTTATGTATGATTTCTATCAACAACCCCCCTCCCCCCAAATCATATCACTCCCTCTTAAAACACAACCAAGAAATCCAAAGCCGTCCAACACGACAGTTTGTTCATCTATTTCACATAGAAATATGTCAATTCGCATTATATACATTACATACAATCCCTATAATATCTAACAAGTATTCAAAATACGTAAGCTATACCATATCACGTTCTCATTATAAAGAACAAATAAAGAACCATTTCAATACAAATGATAAAAGTACAATACAATGCACAAACAACTATTGTAATGCCTGCCGGTAAAAATGAATGAAGCATTTGTCTTATATACTTATCTCAAAATATACTCGGTGATATTCACCTAAGTGCTGAATAATTTTGATAACTCACAAACTATTCCTCGATTCTTGATTCTTGTTTACTGGCGTGCCGTTTGTATATTCCTTCACTTGTTAGTGATGTTTTACCACAGTGTATGAATGAAACTTGTTTCCGTTCTGGACTGAACGAGTTCGTCAGGAATTTGTGGCGAGGGTACGATATTCATGTAGAACATATCGATTGATGGTTTGATTCTTAATTATAATTCTCATACCCCGTCCGACAGATTGTTGGCGATCTCATACTCCGGATCATTCCCACACTGTACCGAAATCAATCCCGCTGTTTGTCGAGTAGCACCAAGCAATAATATATGTTTGAGTTTTTATTTTGTATCCAGGGGTCAGTGGGAAGACAGCTGCGATAACTGTCTATATATTGACTTAAAAAATTAAATTGATCTAGCTAAACGTCTTGGGATATTCTGGTAACCCCGATTACAAAGACAGTTAATAAATCATTATTACTCGATGCTTTTACCAGAATCGTTGAAAGCTACGTTTGTAAAACTGTTAATTTAAAAATCAGTTTGAACTGCAATATTCCAAATAATTACAAAACTGTTTCACATATTACATTTTCATCTAATGATGTAGAAACTGTAGTTGTTTTCCATGTAAGCAAATATTTAGTTAATACTAACCTAAATGAATCACTAAAGTCTGCATATGTAGCAGGCTACAAAACTGAAACAGCCCTGATAAAGGTGAAATGACATTATGATATTAATTGATTAAGGTAAGCCGGTATTACTTGTACTTCGGGACCTGTTTGCTCTATTTGATACAGTTGACGATGCTGTACTTTTCTCGATGTTGAAAGACATGTTCGGACTGTCAGGTAAAGTACTTGAATTGTTTCTATCATCTCTGGAACAACATAGTATGTTAATGTCATTTTACCTGATGATGAGGGTTTTTGTTATCTGAAATATAACAGGATTTATGTCATGGGCCTCTAAGTGGATCCTGACAATGGGTTACATTTATTGACATGTTTGAATATATTAAATCAGTATGCCGAGCTGCTTACTGCAATCTTCAGAACAGACATTTTAATGGTATCCTTGACTGTCGTACATACCTTTGTTACATATTGAATAGACTAGTATAACACCCTGTTATTTAACCCCATACAATCTTCACGCCCCTTATAGAATATACACCCCGTGTTAACAATTAGAGGCTGGGCTTTTGCGTTGATGTAACATTTCTTAATATATTATAGCACAGTCCAAGTATATATTTATGTCAGTAATAGCATACATAAACCTTCAAATGTCCAATATTTCATAATGTCTTACAAAGAAATACAATGAGGAGCACATTTCTTGGCTAAATAAATACGCCCAAGATGGTGTCAGAAACCTAACAAAGACAGGATGTTAATGAAGCATAACAAATTGCACTACAAATAGTATATGAATCACACGTACTGATCCATATGATTTGTGCACATAGTGAAGCGTTCCATTCAGAACCTTGTATTTGGAAATGTTCTTTTCTGGTCCTTTTAGTCAAAACGGTCATTAAGTCTTCAATCTCACTTGGATCTATATGATGGTCAGTAGTAGCAGCAGTCGGTGGTGTATAGGGGATTACAAATGGGTTGTTTTAATGGTATAGGTAATGGATGTAAATGTCAGTAGTATCAGGGATGGGCTGATGTATATATAGGGGGGTTAAAACATTCTATAATAGAATATTCATCTAACAACATACCACTGAAAACTCATGAATATTTATTATTGTTAAAACTCTTATTGGAGTTTTTAAAGATATATTAAATGGAGTATCCAGACAGATATCTAAAGATATATAGTCTCACAATCTTTGTTGTCATAATCTATTTTAATTGAGGTTCAGATAATTGAGGTTAAATAATAAGCTAGACGTTACAAGTTTTTTTTTTTTGTGGGTAATAGTTTTCGTCATCCATCACATGGTTAGCGTTGGCCCCCGAGTCATCGATTATATTCTGGATGAATAAAGCCTCTTTGCTCTGATGCTTATAACACATGGTTTATTTGGTAACTGACATATTTATGATGGATAACGTGAAAGAATGAGTGTCTAGTTCATGGATAAAGGTAATTTCCTAGTTACATATATACATGGTTACATATATATATGCTTGGTGTAAAACACAGAGAGAAAATTATGTTTCATTTGGTTTTATTTACCGTTATATGCATCAATATACTATTCCTTAATTATCGTAGCTCGCAATTTTGTTTAACTTATTAATCTTGAACATGTATTATATATCTTCGTACACAAAAAAAAAGGTCAACAATCAATTGTATTAAAACATTTCTGTATTTTCTAACTTTAACTCAGAAAGCTAATACATTTTTATATATATATTAATATTTATATTATATATATATATATATATATATATATATATATATATATATATATATATATATATATATATATATATATATATATATATATATATTAATGTTATAATAATTGTCCTTATTCGGCTTTCTGTAAAAGGGGACAAGTAAGGACATACATAATGGAGAGTATCAAATAATATCCGTCATATATCATTAATAACAGAAATTAAATGTGAAACGCATATCATGATAGATACACAAGCACATAGTGTGAGTAAATTCTTAAAACTAAAAGAAAACAATAAGCGAGATTATTTATAAATACTGATATGGTGAATAAAGAGTAAAAGTGGTGATGGTGACGGGCCGATGAAGAAGGAAGGGGGGGGGGGATGAGCTTTGGTAAAATTACTGAAACTGATGATGTAGATCATTTTAATCATCCAGTTTCAAATCAGAAAACATATTTATTAACTGGCACACTGGATTATAGTGAGATAGCTGAGGAGAAAATACATTATCAAGGTGACTATTCAATCATTTACGCCGATGTTGGCCAGGCTACCAATCATCGCTGATGTAAACAAACCGCGTTAACATGGACATAGTTGACACATGAGCAGAATGTGTAAACCCTTTGGTGCTTGTGTTGGGCATGTGGATCTAAGTACATCAATGGGGATAGTCAATAAACCGTGATGAGTATGTAAAAGTATGTGGGCATTAAGATATTATAGGATAACAAATCATTAGGCAAACGTGCAGCATATGTATACAGTATTTAATAAATATTTGTATTTAAAATATATATGGTAAACACCTGGAAGGGAGACAAAGTTCGAACTAATATTATAAATCTTCCTTCAGATTAAAAAGATACTGCCCTGGCACTAGGTTAATTAATACTTTCGGCTAACCTGCTAAGTGGAATTTAACCAATATACAGTTGTATCATAATTAAAAAACTTTAATACTATTATCTATTGGATATTAAATGACACTAACAACCACTAAATACACAAAGAAGAACATTAAGCAATAGAAACATAGGTAACACAAACAAACATGATGGTGGTGGTGAGGTTAACACTAGCAGCCATTGAAGAAGTAGTAATATTAATAGTAGTAGTAGTAGTACTAGTAGTAATAGTATGGCAGTAATTGTAGTCGTATTATTAAAACGATAGAGTTATCAAATTCATTACATACAATCACTATAAATAGCATCAGTGATTCTAAATGTCAGTTAACATATGCAGATTTATCTTAAATAGCTGCATACCTCAGCGCAGTATAATTATATCACTTGAGAATCTTGTACCTGCCTCATAAGTCAATAACAGCTAACCACGTGTTAAGTAATACATGAATTCACTATTTCATAAGAAGGCAAATCAGATAAGAAGTACGATAGTAGTTTACATAATCATTAATTTAGATTTCACCCGGACATATATCATTCAAATGTTGTTGTAACAAACGATGTATCATGTATGACAGCAGCTAATTACTAGTTAAAGAACCATATAGATATTTGAAGCCATCACCACACATTCGTTACATTCATCAAATGTAATAAGAAAAATGGTTATGAATGTTTATATCTGAGCTTTACTTAGAAGCTTACATCTGTACATATGTTAAACATCAGTTCCAAATGGGACAGAATGTAATGGACAAAATGTGTCAAGACACGTGTTATGTTTACAGATGATCGCTCATTCGAAGATAACACATGAGTAAGACAAGATACCTGAATATTTCTTGACTAGCGGGATATATTTTTTCTCGCTTAATCTGTTAAATATATCAATTTATGAGTGAGTGAGCGAGTGAATGATGGTATGAGTGAGTGAGTGAGTGAGTGAGTGAGTGTAATCTTACGATTTTGAAGAAGATTATATTTCATCCAAAAGAAAAAATAGCCTCCATACAGAGGCTGCCACGAACTTGAGCCCAGGAGGTAAACTAATGTGTCCACAGTTTAATGTAGCTTCGATTAGGTTTGATATAACAAGGTTCAATAGAGTCCAAGTGGCTGTGAAGATGTTGCCACCTTGTGAATCGAACAAAGTAATACACAGATTTACGATTGCGGTACAGAAAGGACACGAAAATTTGAACTATCTATTAACTATCTCTCTACGAAATATCAGTACCATGATAACCATATAAATGGTGGTGACGTGTTACAAAAGGACCGATATACAGAAACAAGTGTCACATTTGGACCATGGTGAAAAAGTTTGAATTAGTATTAGTATTATTATCATTATTATTATTGTTGTTTTTGCTGTTGTTGTTGTTGTTGTTAGCAGTAGCAGAAGTAGTAATAGTAGTAGTAGCAGTAGTAGTAGTAGTAGTAGTAGTAGTAGTAGTAAAAGTAGTAGTAGTAGTAATAAAAGTAGTAGTAGTAGTAGCATTAGTAGTGGTAGTATTAGTATTAGTATTAGTATTAGTAGTAGTAGTAAAAAAGTAGTAGTAGTAGTAGTAGTAGTAGTGACATAAGTCATCAGTATTATTATTAGTAGTAGTAACACTGGTAGTAGTAGTAGTAGTTGTTGTTGTTGTTTGTTGTTGTTTTTGTAATACTAGAGTAAGTAGTTGTCGCAGTAGCAGTTGTTCTAGGAATTAAACCATTGCCACTTTGTTCCTGCTATGACCAATAGTGGATTGATATAATGGATATTTCTGGCAGAATAGCAGCATTTGTTGTTTAAATTGACACATGAGGTTATGGTAGATATAATCAGAACTTAACAAAATCAAATGGAGAGTGGGTGTTCATTTACCCAATAATGACCCAGCTTCTGGTGGTCATTATTCAGTTCATTTATTATTGGCTCATACGATTACTATATATCTACAATGCTTATTTATCTCGGAATACGGCTTTCTCGTATTACAGAAATCAGAATTGTTATACCTTTGACTAATCGAATCAAAGCAAATAAACAACAATTGTTATCGTACATTAAGTATTTACGTTAATAACAAAGAACGGTAACTATGGTAACACTCATCGCAGTCAATGTTATACCTATTCATTACTCATAATGGTTCTGCCCACCTCATGTCACTATGCCATTTTCTCATAAACTGTTCTGATCTGAGACTTGTTCAATCTTGATGGTACCAAATAGCCACACATCAAATTACGGATAGATATATTTCCGGTAATCATATCTCAGGCCTTGATCACCTTCACCATCACCATCATCATCATCACCATTATTAGTATCATCATCATCATCATCCTCATTAGTAGTAGTAGTAGTGGTAGTACTATTATGACGTCAATGATTATTTTACGTACAGTTCTCCGTTGTGGAAACATACGTATCTAATAAAGTGTATGCCTGGTTAATATTGCCGCTAGTGACAGCTTGGATGGTGATGGTGCTTAAATATGAAGAGAGTAATTTCTGTGATTACGGAAATAATTATCCGATTATCACCATCAGAAACCGATCATCTCATCAGGATGATACAGAGTATGTTAGAACCGTCCATGTTTTAGCAACTAGTGCTTACTTGATTAAAACGATATCCCCACCCCATAAAGGAGGCTATACATAATGAATGACATTAGAAATAATAGTAGTTATGTGTAAAACAATCAATATATCTATGTCAGGTAACAAGACTAATCGCATAATGAAATTAAAAACATAAAACTAAGGATTTTATAAGTAGATGCCGAAATGACGAAAGAAATTAAGGTGATTACGTGTAATGATGGTGATAATAATAATAATAATAATATTATTATTATTAAATAGGTGGATATTTGGCAAATTTATGATTACTGTAAATTTAAATATTAAGTTTGAAGACATAGAACAGCTTAAATTAACTGCGTCTGTTTAAAATGTCAATATATCTGAGGAAAAAAAAGTTTCCTGGTGACAATTCGATAATTCACGCCGCTTTTTGACTGGCTACCGAACATCAATAATGCAAATCCGACCATATCAAGTCTAAGTGATTGGCACATGAATAGAATGTATAATGCCTTTGGTGGTTGTGTTGGGAATGGGAATCTTAGTACACAAGCTGGCAACGTTACTAAACCGTGATGATTATGTAAGCCTATGAGAGGATTGACACTCCATAAACTCTTACATTTTGATTGATTATTGTGCGAACATGCAGCATATGTACAGTATACAGTATTTACAGCGTGTACGGTAAGGAAAGCCAAACGCTTTTAAATTGGCAGTTAATACATGTAACTGTTAGATGACACTAAACCATACTAAGTTCAGTATATCTTAACCTACAGATTTAGCAGCAGAGTGTGTGTTTGGGAAAGTACTTAAATTCCAAAGGCTAGTACTGTTGCACTTGGAGAAGTCACATTACAGGCTAACCCGGTAACTTTCTTTAATCAAAACAAATTAGTGTCGTGATTAAAGATATTATTACAGTAAAACGGCAGGTAAATACTAGATTCTTTCACAGAAGTCGTTGTCTAGAAACATACACTGAAACATCTTAATAATTAAAACTTCATCAAATGAGATCAGAAGGATGAAATTAGGATAATATGGGATAATAATTACTGAGTAGGTCAAACACGCCTGTGCTTGTGGCAAATTGTGTTGCATGTCAATTAAATATGAATACAATAGTCCCTAGCCAATTTTAATTTCATTAAAAAAACATGTCAGAAATCGTACATCTTTCTGCTTCAATAATATATCTAATAACTTTAAACTTTTCTATGCACTTTTTACGTCTAAATAAATTATGGGGATACAGTTTTAACTTACATTTATAAATATATTTTTACAAATAGAAAGGATTTATTTTTATATAAGCAAATACTATTTTGTATTAATATTTATCTGTTTCACACATTCATTCTGAGAAGATTTATTCATCATCAACAATTCAGCAATTAGTTACATCTATTGCCACCCACCAACTTGTGTATTTTTAATTTTATGTTCTTTGTTATTTGTCTCCTAGTTACCAGCGAAAACGGTCTTATTACAATCATAGACATTTTAAAATTCATAATTAGTAAACATATATGTTTTTCTACACAATGAAGGATACAAATTTAGCGCTTGTTTCCATATATATATATATATATATATATATATATATATATATGTGTGTGTGGGTGTGTGTGTGTGTGTGTTTTTTTAGGGTACATAGTAAGAGGCAACAGGCACAGAGCATCAACATATCTAAACCTCCTTTTGAAACCTACCTCCATAAATCTAAATACAACTATACATACATTAATCTAAATATTAAATGTTCAATACCTCCACATATTGATAAATGTGTGCGTATACCTAAGCATGTGTCTGGTCTACTCATCAGCCTATGGGAACCAGCTAATTCGCTTTTCGTACGCGACAAATATGTCACGCCCACAGGAAAGCGGCTACATGCAGGCTACCTACAAAAAGCGGAAGCACGTAAAAACATACCATTTGATACCACAGCTCACAGCAAATAATACGTGCGTGTTGTTCAATGGTGACTTACTACATACATATCATAAACTATTTTGACACCACAGTTTACATTCAACAGTAATTTTCTGTGGTCCAAAAGAAACCTGTATATAAAACATTTCGACACTTCAGATGCTGACCTCAGCTTTATTCTGGGTTCGAATAGCTGAATAAATCCTACCTATATGAACCATGTATCAATACACGTCCGACTGGTCTGGCGTCGAAGTTCTTCTCTAACCTAAGTGAAAATTCAAGCCCTATATATAGCCTCAGCGTGTTAACAAACATTACAGTTTGTCCATAACAAAGAGAATGTACACTAACACAGTTTCAAGCCCTATATATAGCCTCAGCGTGTTAACAAACATTACAGTTTGTCCACAACAAAGAGAATGCACACTAACACAGTATGGACTCACTAAAGCGATTAAACTAAAATAAAAACAAAGTAGCAATACCGCACAATGGAATATTACTGGACTAGAACGAAATATCGTCTCAAACCTGAGTAAATACTACGATTTACTCGAACCTAACAGCTAACCCTCATACGTTTCCGTTCATCACTAAGGGAACGTTCATTCACGCTTAATTTAGCGTCCCTAAGTATATGCAGTTAGGTGTGGTGGGATCTAAATTAAAGCGCCTATCCACTTGATCTATTTGACCCATGGTCGAGAACAGCGGATTTCAGGCAGATCTCCGATACTGCGAATGACACGTCGGGATTATAATAGCTATACATTTAACAAATTTCCTATATCAGTGTAATCTAATTACTCATAATATGGGAAAAAACTCTGTCCGCAGCTTAATACCCATGGAGATGCCTGCCGGAGTAACAAACGACTCCAGGAGTATAAATCCATCAAGCAGCATTGTATGAATTAATAGGTCGTTTCGCCAGACCACATAAGAGGACAACAATATAGATTCTACATTATACATAACAAAGCTAATAGACTCAAACATGTTGTAATAACGACATAGCTTTCTTACATTGGTGTAATAAGGAATCTGGATGGAAATAGATAAGATGTCTGGCACGGGCAATGTGCGTTTTATGGTACATAGTAAGAGGCAACAGGCACAGAGCATCAACATATCTAAACCTCCTTCGAAACCTACCTCCATAAATCTAAATACAACTATACATACATTAATCTAAATATTAAATGTTCAATACCTCCACATATTGATAAATGTGTGCGTATACCTAAGCATATGTCTGGTCTACTCATCAGCCTGTGGGAACCAGCTAATTCGCTTTTCGTACGCGACAAATATGTCACGCCCACAGGAAAGCGGCTACATGCAGTGTCTGTGTGTGTGTGTGTGTGTTATAAGTTATAAAAAGTAAACCGTATTTATGTTATTCACGTTGGAAAAACCGTTACTTTCTGATTGGACATATTTACTTAATTGTATAGAATAAAAATCAATATATATCTAACCTGAATGCAGGATAACTTACTGGTACCTGCAGATCAAATAAAAACTATATATATATATATATATATATATATATATATATATATATATATATTTAGTTCACACTATAGCAATACCAGTCATAACCATTTCAGATTTAGATTTCACTTATATTTATGGATGGGTTTATAACAGTTTAGATGAAATAATTATTTATAATTAGAAAAACATTTATATTATTATAAATAGTATTGACAGACCAGATATACATACTTAAATATACTAGGATAGATACACTGCAATGCTTAGTTGGTCTTCTGAATTTTTTGTCGAATATGATTTATTTTAGGGAAGATTATTCTTTATAATACAACAACTATTTTATTGCCAGACCAGATATTCAAATTTAAATACACTAGGAGGAAATAGATGCAATACTTAGTTTGACTTCTCATTTTTTGTCGAACATAATTCCATTTTAGAGAACATTATTATTCATAATACACATACAGTAATCCCATTTAGGTGATACGTCTTATAAGAGGTACGAGTTATTTGACGAATACAAAAGTTTGTCATGACATATAAATTACATTTGATAAAATACCGTTTATTACTTATTTTAGGAAGCTATATTTCACAAATAATATAATCTGGGTGTTATCTAATATAACATTTGTTCTCTTTAATAAAGAATCACGAACACATCCAGATAACGCCAGCTTAATTAAAATCTATATTCATGTTTAACATTAATATTCAAAAAGTGAGCATTTATTGAATAAGTTGCTTATAAATATTTTACCCATATAACGTAATATATTGTTGTAAAATATGAATAGATAAGAATGATTTATATAGCCAACAAATTAAAAAAAAGATGGGAAAAATATAAAAACAGAATGACAATAACAAGCCTTGGTTTTATTCTCCAGTTACTAAAGTGCATAAATTATCCACAAAATTACGTTAATGTATGTAACAATCTGACGTCAACCAGATTGCTAATAATTGGAATGTGTCTGCATTAATTTACAACTGACGCTTATTCGCCTCATACCCAGTAATAGATGATATATTTTGATATCGAAAGAATAAATTACCTACATCGATGATAGATGTTGCTGAATGATACTGAATAACTTGTATTATCATTAATTTTACACATTTAATGTATAGGTGGGATTAATACAAATGTTTTCTGCACAACCGAGTTGCCTAATTGTGTAACTGGCATTATGAAAATAGCCGATGATAAGGATTTCATTATTTTGTGAATAATTATACAAATAAAATATAGTGTGCTATATTTAATTGCATTTACGTAACAAATTACCGAGGAAAAGGGGATTTGTCAGATCTATAAATCATTTCAAGTGTTTATTGCGATGATTATATATATATATATATATATATATATATATATATATATATATATATATATATATATATATATATATAGCGTATATTAAGAAAGCATGTAAATTAGTGCCACCCAGTTAATCACATTATGTCAATTGCCTATGTGTGTAATGAATCCAATAAACTGATCTAGTTAAACCGCTTATGTACTATTAAAGTAAAAAAGACGGTCTCACGTAGAAAACTTACAACATTAATTAATATCATAAAAATAAACCAGCTAAGAAAGTAATTGCTATCATAGAATCATCATTTGATGTAATATAGAAAAAGAATCAATTTAGGTCACATAGATACAAATACAGTGTGAACTGGAAATATTACATTTCTCTCTCTTTCTCCCCCCTTTATCTCTATCCCCCCTCCCTCCCTCCTCTCTCTCTCTCTTCTCTCTCTCTCTCTCTCTCTCTATATATATATATATATATATATATATATGCATATATATATATTTCTCTCTCTCCCTCCTCTCTCTCTCTCTCCTCTCTCTCTCTCTCTCTCTTTTTCTCTCTCTCTATCTATATATCTAACTATCTAACTATCTATCTATCTATCTATCTATCTATCTATCTATCTATCTATCTATCACTCTCTCTCTCTTATTTTTCTCTCTCTCTCTCTCTCTACATATATATATATATATATATATATATATAATATATATATATATATATATATATATATATATATATATATATATATATTATATTATATATATTATATATATATATATATATATATATATATATATATATATATATATATATATATATATATATATATATATATATATATATATATACATATATATATAATATATATATATATATATATATATATATATATATATATATATATATATATACTTGTGGTCATGGTGTTAAAATCTATTCAGTGAAGGTTCAAAGATCCGACATTAAATTGTTGTTGCTCATTACACTCGTCATCAATGATATGGTTAGCGTGTGCCCATGTGTCATCTAAAGAAGAACATCTCTTTGGTCTCGTAGGAAATAATAACTGTGTATTTATTAACTTTCCCATGTTAGGATAAATAATTCGAACTAACGTTTTTGTTTGACAAATGACAGTTAATGTGACCTTCCCAATGTATCATAGGCACAGATAATAACAAGGTTAGTGACATAATTATTTGTTACTCATAGTCATTATGGGTAAAAGCAACTACTCATTTATCGTAATACAGTATGTCCCAAGCCAGCTGCAGCAGAATGAAAAGGAACCCTTTTCATGTGATTTACTGATACATGTTTATTAAATTATTTAAAACAACACTTTAATATTTGCTGTGTAAACGCACACAAATGTATTTGGTTCACTTGAACTAAAGCAGATTGATCACAAGAACAATGTTTTCCAAAATATATATCTTAGTAGTATTAGAAATAACAATAGAAGTTGCAGTAACAGTAATACTGATAAAAGTATCAACATCATTGTTACTGACAGTATAGGTTATAGTAGCCGTTTGGTTTTATTGTTGCAATAACAAAAGTAGAAGTAGTAGTAGTGAAGGCGGGAGTAATGGTCGGAGCAGCATCAGTAGTAATAGTAGTAGTAGTAGTAGTAGTAGTAATAGTAGTAGTAGTAGTAGTAGTAGTAATAATAGTAGTAGTAGTAGTAGTAGTAGAAAGTGCAGTATTTGAAGTCTGACTAACAGCTGTTTAGTTTTGAGTAGTTAGTCCATTGACCTGAAAGAAAACTGTATCGAGCACTCAGCGGGGTTTGATTGGCCACCAAACAACACTGACTTCCGTTTGGGTCAAACAGCACCATTGAAGCGGCTGCGTTTCGAGTTTTGAACCTATAAATCCAGACATTTATTGTGATGTGTGCATTCTAATTTTGTGCGTTCAGAGAATCTGCATTACTCCTGTCCTATTATATGCCATCAAATATGTAATTGTCGCTTTATCCAAGTCCGTAGATCTAGTATAATAGGGATCAATAACCAGAGACGGGCCGGGGGTTGTCGACTAAGCTAAATATAATATTAGTTAAGCTTGATTTCTCCCCAAAAAAACGCCCTAGCCATTATTTTAAATGTGTTCCTTATACTTACCGATGAAAAGCTATTCTTAATTATGATTTCCACGCCACGGCTTAGACAACCAACGCCACAATGATACATCATCATGTTTATGAACCTGATTTTACCAGCCTGTGTTTATTTTTTCCCCGACCGGAATTTGCGACCTGTTTGCCAACAAATCGACGGCCGTGTTCGGTCTAGTTTTCTTTCAGGTTAATAAGTTATTTACTTAAATACACGTCATTGAACGATAAAAAGAACATTTCACGTGTTTTAGTTTCGGCTATTTGAGAATACTATAAAATAACAATAAATCACCACAATGGAATTTTAGACTGTATAACAGCTACCATGAAAATAAAGAATTATGCGTTAATAGCACCCTTTAGTTGAGCTGAGTAGATACAGGCTAGATCATGAAAAATAAACACATTTGTGTTGTAAATCAAATTAATTGAATAACAAAGTTGTCTTACAGGTGTTACCTTTAATCGTAAAATGATGCTGGTAATTATATTTTACAATGCATAATATATCGGTAATATATCACCTACTACGTTATTTTATAATTAAAAAAAAATAAGGTGAGTTAAGTAATAAAACAATAGCACCGAATTACCAGTTAATTAGCCATATACGTCACTCTAGTAGTGATCAGCATGAGCCTGTCTATATCCCAGAAGTACCTTTCCATTAATAACTTCTATTTATTTTCTTAGTCTAAACAGCATATCTATCGTCAGAGAGGGCAGAATGGCACAGACTAGAGAATCCAGAGACACAGAGATGGTTGTTTAACCACAGGACATATATCAGTGGACGGTGTACTGACAGATGATCGCTCATTCATAGATAATAGATGAAGGCGACAACGTATGTCAACACCTCCTGTCCGGAGTGATAGAGTTGGGGAATAATCCTCCAATTCATCCCGGGAAATGTTATAATTTAGCAAGTGGTGTAGTTTAAGGATCCAGAGTAAAGTTTGGTCGACAGAAGAGATGTATTGTTTGTGGTAAGAAACTAAGAAATGTCCCATTCTATTTTTACTATAATCTTCGTGATTTTGATGCTTCTTCTGGTAATGATGATCCTCTTCCTAATGGCGATGATGATCATTATTAGCATTAATATAATAATCACACGATGGTGATTATTATTACAATAATACTATAGAATAAGATGATAAAAGTAATAAAAGTGTCATCATCATCATCAGCAGCAGCATCATCAGCATCATCATCATACTGCGATTCATAAAGTCGGTAAGTCATTTTTCCGAGATTATTCGACTATAAATGAAAACATAAATATATATTGCTTTGCCATATCATAAAGAAGCAATTATTATACCTTTCAAGAAGATATTACCTATGAGTTTAGTTAATTAGTTTGGAAATAATTCCTGCTGGAAATGAATACCAATTAATATGACAGTCGCTTAGTCGACATATGATAGCATTTAACTGTAATGTAGAAAGATTATTGTCTAGAATTATATACGTGAACAATGTTGGTTTGAGGATTTTATTTATGCTTAAACATGGTCATAGGTGAGTGCTTGAATCATGGTCAAGTAAAGAAAGGGTAATATCTTAGAAGACCAGTTATTTTCAATTTCCAGACCTTCAATTATAACATCAAAGTAAATACCTTAGATTTCAATCTGCCGAATGAATCTTAAATCTTTAAGCCCATTAATATCATGTTCTTAACTAATATAATAGTGGTTCTCTCTTGTATACTCCTTGGTTTGCACAGGCATGTTTTCTTCATAGCATAACTTGCACAAATGAAAACTTAAGCTGAAGGGTAACACTACATAAACTATATGTTGCGTACTAATTTCATTGATGATTATTGTCGGATCCATACGTCTCTCAAGTAACATACGTTTCTTTTTACTATAGCAATTAAGTATATTAGTATATTACCCTTATTAAATATTGTAAGTCGGTTAAGTAATTAATGTCTATAATATTCAATCATTCGTTTCACACATTGAAACAGAAATCAGAAGTGAACTCTTTAGATTACTTTCTGTTTATTTATTAATAAAATACCAGTACCTTCTAGCACTGATCTTATCTGGTAAGATATAAGGTATAAAATACCTCATCATCCGCTAATCACTTACGCAGTTTTATTATTTCAATGTAACATAGATTACAGGCATGACAGTGTACTGCTTCGAACTTCAATTCAGCAGTAGATATGTAGCAATTTTTTGTCAAATTGGATATTGATATAGGGTGAGGAAAAGAACAAAGATTTATGATCCTTCCTATTGTCTACTCATAACTTATTGTAATACCATATCAAATTGTCGAAAGCATCCGTGAGACATTTGTAAAAATTGATCTAATTTTCCATTATTCATTACCTGTTATGACACTGATGAATGTTTTATTCCTGTTATTAATTATATTACAATTTAATGATAACCTGCTGTTATATATTTCACCCAGTTTTAAATTCTCAAGTTTGTCTGTATTACAGCAAATCACCATTTACCTCAAATGAACGGGGAGAAATGGACGCCTTCAATGTTCTCATTATTTGAATATGCTAAGCGTTTTTGCTAAATGAACTAATTAACAATTATTGTGAAACTATTATAGAACGAAAACAATATACACATTTAGCGCAACATATATACTTACAAGCGGGACCCTTCACATTTATCCACAAACATTATATTAAGCACTGCACATTTTGAAAATAAGAAGTGTTCCAAGATGTTCTAGTCGTCCTGGTGTTTTAACAGTTTTCTAGCTATTCTGCTGTCCAGATAGGTTTATGAACTACGTCTTATTAATCATAAAGGTATAGGATCAATCTTATTCGTGAATATTATAAGCAAAATTAAAGTATTTCTGCAATTATATTCAGAACATCAGGACATTATAATTTAGTCATATAATGAGGATAGGCACGTTTTATTATTGATCATAGTATTCATTTATATAAAAGTGAAGCCGATGTTCATTCTTTTGCAAATTGTTTAGGTGTATTAATGTATGCATACATAGGCTTGTGCACGGGTATATTTGTATGTGTGTGTATATGTGTATTGGAGCATGTCTGAATATGTGGGTAAATATATATGTGCATGAGTTTCATAAAGTGCATATGCATAACTTGGTTGCTTTGTGCATGCATATACTTACAGCAGCATGTCTTTTTGATTTGTACGCTTGTTTTATTTAACATGAGAAAGTGGTCAGACAGTGAGATACAGTTTTAGCATAACTGTAAAACATATCAATTAACGGAAGAAAAAAAGTAATGAAATTAATGGAGCCACCACAACCCAACTTTCGGCAAGGCTGATTATATCAACAAGTGAACCTCGACCCAGGCTAATTTTGTGCACCACAAACTAACATAGATATATATTTCAAGATTCAAAACGAGAACGAATGTAGAATTAACTGTAAAAGGAAGAATATCCTCGATTAATTAATTAATTAAATATTTAGTTAGTTTTAATAAACAATCTTTTTACAAGTGCGCGTGCGCACACACACACATTCATACAAACAAACAAACAAACAAACACACACACACTTGGTTTTATAAAAATTATATATATATATATATATATATATATATATATATATATATATATATATATATATATATATATATATATATATATATACATCTCACACCAAACGTACAAGCCCCAAAACAAAGCAAATAAAACGACGACGATGATGATGATGATGATGATGATAATGATGATGATGATGATGATGATGTTGTCCTAGCTACACAATCACTAATATCAATACTGAAAATATTATATTAAGCTGTCTGCAAAACAATACAAAATCACTATATCGGAGAACTCATATATTATGTTATGAAAAATATAACCCTGAGAGTGTTTCTAACTCCTAAACATTCTCCAAAATGTACTAAAATAAAAGCCGACATTTATTTAATTTTATTATAAAGGTACAACTGAACTATGCAAGAGATGATTTCAAGATGTGTATATAGGTCAGGAGCATTAGGTGCAAATAACAACATAATATGTATATCGATGGAAACCTCATATGGTCTAATGTTACAGGGATTTACCAAACAGGTATTTATTTCGAAACAAGATACAAAGTAAGACCTATAAATCCCTGCTATCTGCGAAAGGATTATGGATATGATGAAAAATGAAGACATCACATGGTATGGCCATTGTGCCTTCTGTACGTCTCCCAGTACATCATGGTAGCCAACAGCTATATTCGATGCAGAGAAAGCAAGTCTGGACGCATATTGATTCGTAATTCATACTGGGCCAGATAGCTAAATGACAACTGATATATTGGTGGCCTTATAAAACAATTAATCTTTTATCAATCTGGAAATATACAATCAAAGCCGGATACAAAGGTAATCCAGTATATTATCATGTAATGGGGTATTTAAAAATGAACACAAAGAGGTGAAAACTAATAACAATCAACGTAGCGGAATACCGAAATGGTTCGCTTTCTTAAATGCAAGCGTGATGTGTGACTGAGTAAAAAAGATACCAAGTCAAACAAAAAACGTATTTACACCCCAACATACATTCTTTTAAAAAACAAACAGGGAAACCTTCGGTCGAAAATGTTTTTGTTTATTTTCCGACATTTTTTCAATAGTCATTTACAGATTCGTGGAATTGATGTGTGCTATCTCAAAATTGCATGACATTGTACCATTAAATATCAATAGAACTAGAGCTCGAATTAGCAAGCAAACAAAGAGTCTCGTTACTGAAGCTTGCGTTTTGACAGCTTCTGGCTAACTCTGATTATAAATGATCGATGAGCTGGCTAAAAATAATCATAATTTGTGTGACCACGAAAAGTGAACGTTTGCCAAAAAGAGAGGCAATAGTGAAGGAGAAAATATTTTGTTGATGATGATTTGTATGATGATTTTAATCAGCATAAATACGATGATGACACGATACCGACGATGTCAGTTAAGTATGTAATACCAAAGATTATTGTAATAATTGATTTCTATGGAAAGTATGGGGAGGTTTTAATTTAAACCATCCATTAGTATGTTATTCTAGTCTAAAAATAAAATAACGGTTTTAACAGAAATTATAGTCTGTGCGTTTCTACTTGGTGAATTTTATACAATATTCTACCATACATGTAAATCTCGTTTGGTTATTTTATTCATTATATTAATTAGTTTGATCAAATCAATCAGGTTCTGGCTTCCCATTTACCTGAGTGGTATAAATAGAAATAAAGTCCACAGACGTATCATTCAAAATTACTTCTAAGGCTACTGTTACCTGGGACAACCACACTAAAGATTATGGTTTATTAATGGCAAAAATAAAAATGGAATTATTATTATGGAAAATAACAGCAGATATCCCGTTTTCAAACCAGAAATTCTAGATCAGTACTACTTATTCTGATGATGTTTGTTAATTTGCGGAAATATGTGTCAGTGAGTGAGTGAGTGAGTGAGTGAGTGAGTGAGTGAGTGAGTGAGTGAGTGAGTGAGTGAGTGAGTGAGTGGGTCGGTGGGCGAGTAAGTGGGTGGGTCGGTGGGTGAATGAGTGTTTGAGTGTTTGTCTGATTGATTGATTGATTGATTGATTGAGTGAGTGAGTGAGTGGGTCGGTGGGTGAGTAAGTGGGTGGGTCGGTGGGTGAATGAGTGTTTGAGTGTTTGTCTGATTGATTGATTGATTGATTGATTGATTGATTGATTGATTGATGAGTGAGTGTGAGTGAGTGAGTGAGTGAGTGAGTGAGTGAGTGAGTGAGTGAGTGAGTGAGTGAGTGAGTGAGTGAGTGAGTGAGTGAGTGAGTGAGTGAGTGAGTGAGTGAGTGAGTGAGTGAGTGAGTGAGTGAGTGAGTGAGTGAGTGAGTGAGTGAGTGAGTGAGTGAGTGAGTGAGTGAGTGAGTGAGTGAGTGAGTGAGTGAGTGAGTGAGTGGTGGTGAGTGAGTGAGTGATGAGTGAGTGAGTGAGTGAGTGAGTGAGTGAGTGAGTGAGTGAGTGAGTGAGTGAGTGAGTGAGTGAGTGAGTGAGTGATTAAACAGAGAGATATACATACCCTAAAAACTTGCTTGATATATACGAGGACATTGTTATTGGTACTAAGATGACCGTCGCTTTATAATGTGTGTGGTATGCCAAGTATTTAAACCATATATGTTAGATTGACTTAAAATAGTCAACTACTGAAGGAAAATAATGTTAAATTAATGATCACACAATTAATAAATGGAATTGGTAGTATCGTCACAGAAAGATAATTTTCCATCAGCTGATTATAATTCGGTCTACAGAGAAAGATGTGCTAGAGGAGTTAACAAAAAGGGACTTTCAAGCGATATGACTTTCATTTAAAAAACTGTAGCCAACACCCGGTGCATCGATTGATAAAAATACTCGTAGAGGGTATGATAGGGAATTAATCTGTAGTTATTTCCGTAAGTGTGTGTGTGTGTGTGTGTTCGTACGCGTGCGCGTATGTGTACATGTGTTATATGCTACATACAAAGACATGTAATAGTGTTTTCAACATTATATATTATACATGTTATTCCTCATCCTGTATTGATGATTGTGCTTTCAATAAAATGTTGTATTATTATAATAATCATACTCAATCAACACAGATACATCTCTCAAATAGTAATTTACATACATGATTCTTACCATAACCATCTTCATTGTAATCATTATCACCATCAGCAGCAGCAGCAGCAGCAAATAATAATAATGTCTACATAACCTGAGGGGCAATGACGAGACTATTATCCTGTTTATATCCGGTTCATGATTCATTTCTGGAATTGTGGAATGGTTCCTCATACCTTTGCCTTTTGTCAAAATGTTTCTTGTGTAACAAGGCCAGAGCCTAAACAAACTACTGATTTATTCCAAGATCACTTAACGTGATAAGCAATATATCATTTAAGGTCGTTGCTTTCGTTGTCATTTATATGCATACCGAGTATCTGTGTTATGAGGTGTTTATTCCCGTGTATTGGTAAGACAACAAAACACCTTGAATAATTTTAATAAAACTTTCTTAGGACAATCAAAAATGGCAATGGCGTTTTCTGTAAAATATGTTATAATACAATTTCCTGTTACCAATTCAAGTCTGAGATCATTCCTTTTGGGAAATTAATATCGGTGCCCATTTGTGTTTATTGTATTATTGTATTACGCTTAAGGGCCTTGACATTCACTACTTGGGAGAACAACCCCCTACACCATTAATTAAATAAGTTCAAAACAAATTACAGAAGCTCTTATCACTGAAATTACATATGCAAAGCGAAGTTGGTTATTAAGGGAAAATATGTGTATATCTTTCCCTATAAATAGATATTACCTCTTTCCGAGATACAAATATACCAATAAAAAGGTACCCACCTCTTTTTCTAATAAATAAATTGTTTACATCTTCCCATCAGAACTGCCATTTTTGTTCTTTGTTTAAAAACATTATAATAATTTATAAAAATGAGTCTTCCGTGTCTTAATAGAATTGTAAATTAGTAAAACATTATGGCCGTTTTTATTATTTCTATTATTATTTTGTTACAAATATCCTGTTATTTTAATAAACATTTTTTTTTTTATAATTCACGATTATGATGTTACATTTTGACTGGATTGTCGTTGATATTAAACAATATTCTGATCAACATTATGATTTTAGTAATTTTTTTTACCAAATAATGAATTCTTTAAATCTTAACTGTAATAAATTTATTTTATCAACACTTTTGTTTAATATCCTCTTAGATGTATGTGACATTCATTGAATCGCCGCCTCTGTTAGCCACTAATTCAATTACACATTAAGGAACTCGCTGACTGACTCACGGTTTCACTGATTGATTGGCTGACTGATGAACTCACTTATTCATTTGAATTTTGTTTTTATAACTTTCTTAATTCTTTAAACCATACATATTTTCTGATAATGAATCTTATTTAAAATAAAGTAGTTATAAACTGGTTATAAAATGGCTCGCAGTGGGTTCTACGATACATATTACAATTTTTTACCGGAAATAGGAATTGTGTGAACTCATTTTTGAGAGGAGGGAATGTTTACAATCTTTTATTTCACCATCCGATCTCCTTGTGAATATTAAATTGACTTTAAAAACAAAATAAAATGTTTGTCTTATTTTATTTTTCCGTTTAACTGTTATTCCATCAACTAAAAAACTTATCAGTTTCAGTGTTTCATTTAATTGTTTGTAAACAAATACGTGTGTACAGATGACCATTAACCAAATTTTGTTGCTATAGTATATTATATTTTTAGTGATACTTTATAGTTAATCTGTAACTTCAAATAATATGTATATTATCTAAAACGTCAAAGTGAAAGAATGTTACCTCACTCACCTCTTAAGTACAAATTAATGAAAATGTCAGTTAATAAACACATCAAAGTCGTGCTTCCAGAAATTAGCGTATCCATACTTCCATTCCAACTGTCTTATGACATCATTTTAGGCAACTGAAAAATGCAATAAAGCGATAACTTATAAAATTGGTAGCTTAATTGCAATTTAAAAATCATATGTTGTTATGTAGACAATGTAAAACCTATAAATTAACAATGTTCATTTGGTCATAAATTAAACAAAATTATATATATATATATATATATATATATATATATATATATATATATATATAATATTATATTATATATATAATATGTATGACAAGCAGACTAAAGCTGGACTGCAATCTCAGAGTATAAATGTGATATAATTGGACTATGCCCACATACTACTAAAGAGAAATTGCCAAGAAGATAATTGTTAAAGAATTAATAAATTAGTCTACCAGTTAGACTCTACTTAACACACCTATACTATATTTTAGTAACGATGGCAATGATTTCTTGTTTCGTACGAGATGTATTATTTGCCTTACAGTTGATTAAGCTAGTAGCCATCAATCGCCACTGTTGTTAGAGTATAGATTCATTTCCCTGTTGTATTGAATGACCATTTTGTTTCTTTTCTATCGTAACAATTTCACATATTATTACATATTATCACATGTACAGCACATTAGGCACAACATATACACATATTTACACATCTAGCACAATGTTGCTTTCTATTTATTAAGTTATGTGTTGGCGGTGGTGACAATGATATTTAGTTGAAAGTGCAATGAAACAATAGTAATTATTTGATGTTTTATTGGTATTTTATTATTAATAAATAATATATCCTTTTTTATTCCTTTTAGCACAGTTCAAATGAGGAATGAGGAAAATACGCAATTAGTTGAATGAATACAAAGTCGATGCGATAGTTGTCCTTATGATTGCTAGCCTAAAATGTTAACAACTGTGATAAAAGCCATACACATTTTCTTATAACAATGATAGTCCACGTGAACAGTGAAAGGAAAGTTTCAACTGCAACTGTAACATTCAAGAAATATGAGTTTATCACTGAGTACAGTTTATAATAAACAAAACCAATCCTGGACAATAAGCATATCTTATTAAAGTTCACTACTATTTGCGGATGAGCCTACTGCAGTTCAGGTGATATAGATATATCTTAATAGGAATCGTTAATTTAGCTATAATTAATGTTGACAGACCACATCAATCATATGCAAATTATTTCCATGCTGATAGGAAGTAATTTCGTAGCTTCATTAAACCTCTGAATTTGTCGATTGTTATGTGTATAAATTCATCCTAATTAATTTTCCAGTTTTAAATAATCAAAACTACGGAACCCATTGATGCAGTATTCCTTTTAACAGAAAACACTGTAAAGAAACAATAGATAATTTATTCAAATAATTGCATATAAGTCACCTGTTATAAATTAACAGATAATTGCCCCTTTTTTGATTTCTTGAATATAATATTTATATATCTACTTTACGTTGGGATATCGTTAATGTCGAATTATAAATCGATTGAAATAATGTTTGTAATCATAATTAAATATTTGTTTTGATAACTGTTGAAACCTTTTACTAATATGTGCATTATAAACGTTATACTTAATCCCTTAAAACACTATCTTAACGCACCACTGTATGTCAATTATTTGAAATCAATAACATATTGTCAATTAGCATTTGATTGTTAACTCAAACCCTTTAGAGGAATATGTGAGCCGGCTTACAAACTTGTATTAAGTTTAAAATAATGGTGTCTTTTTATTGTTACGACATATACTCTAAACTAACGAAACATGCAATGTCTGAAATATAACCGTTTTCTCGTCTGATATGATATTTATTTATATTATGGTTTATTAATATATATATATATATATATATATATATATATATATATATATATATATATATATATATATATATATATATAAACTTGAAATATCATTGATAATTATTGAAGATTGTTAATATAACTAAAGAAAGGTTACCCAGTGTATTGTCATTAGTTCAAAAATATCACTTAAAAATAAATATCACTTAATTGAATGACATTGTAGAAGAACATCGTGAATCAAATTTGGTAGAAAACATATTTATTTATATAATATAATTGAATATAACATTTGACGTAATTGGGTTGGAATTATTATCATTATGGTTTATCTATCTCGCTTATGCATCACCATTGCCAGATTAAAAGATGTAGTTTTGTATACATTTATTTCTGAATGTTTTATGTATTATTATATGTCCGAAACAACCTTTTGCCTACGTGTCAGAGATGATCGAATTAATGTCGTATCTCCGAATTCATTGGCTTTTGATTGACCTTCCTTTATGTAATAAAAATCGTTTAGGAATGTAGACAGGATACAACGAAGTATATCTTTAACAATAAAAATAAAACTATGTATTATGGCCATACGTTTGATAAACTTGACATCATTAAATGTCTAACTATAAATTTTGGTGGCGACTGTGACACATTTCAGACTCTTTTATAAAAACATCAATAATACAATGACATAAGACATGTTATATTAATCATAGTTCAATTCCATAAACCGTAGCAAAGGGACAACGAGTTTTATTGCAATCAAAATGGATTGCAACTAACTGTGACAATGATGTACTGATAGTTATCCTGTTTGTATCATAAAGGTCGTTATCACGAGAAGATATATCCATTGGGGAGATTACGGGCTGTCCTATGTCGGATGTGGATATGATTGTTGGAACTGATTGTTACATATGTTATACATTAACCTCCAAGCATCCTGGACACATCTAAACATGTGTTGCTAAATAGTTAGATCTGCGTCTATATTTGTATATACTAATGTGTATTTGAACTTATGCGTGTGCGTCCGTGCGTGCGTCCGTGCGTGTGTGTGTATGTGTGTTTGAATTAGTGTGTGTATGGGGCTCGTGGTTGTGCACATAATATGCAAAACTACCAAAACCCCCCACCATTCAATTAGTTTAGCTAAATATAAAAATCCCCTATCCATAGCTCGGCCAGTATTTGAACCTAGAACGTAAAGGCATGTGACCAACGACACTGTCAATTATATTGTGGCGATGCCTTTAAGGTGGTCTATTATTGTATTTTTACGTCGGTGATGGATGGCGCTATTTGTAGCCATCACATGGTTGATGAGTCCGAGGGGATAAGTCGCGCTATCTTTGACATTCAGATGTACGAGAAATACGCTTTTTAAATATAATTTACTCCGGCTTATTTCACCGACTAGGGAGTCGTAATCTGTTACATTTTATGTGATGCACATTCGTCACTTTAGGTAGTCAAATATCAAGTACCCGAAGGTCATAGTTATCGACCAGTTCCCGAATATATCATTGTCAAAAGACGTTTATACGAAGTCCAATTTATATATTGCTCACAGCATTAGTGATAAAGCAACTTTTGTGCACAAAGTGGGCTAACTGGGCCGAGCCTCCTCCAAAGGTAATGAGGCGATGTGAAAGATGAAACACCCTTATGACATATCCCAGTCGGGGATGGATGATTAGTGATACCATATTCTGGATATTTTGAATCCATCACAGATAATTGATTACACGATGAACACAGGAGATATACTTGCAATACCAATAGTCAGACGACTGATCAATGGGGGTGGAGGATGATGTATTAAGTTTAAGTTCATTTCACTCAGATGTTAGCTACATTATGTATATTACAGAAGGTAACAGGCAGTAAAACTACTGTAATGAAACCAATAAACCTCACATCATTATATAATTAAATTAGAAGGGCAATAAGCAAATTATCTCATGAGTAAGTCCTATATTGTATAAAACAACTAATAACAGGACCATATAACTACCGCGGCTAATAGTAGTAGTAGCATTAGTAGTATTAGTAGCAGCAGTAGCAGCGGTAGTATTAGTAGTAATAGTAGTAGTAGTAGTAGTAGTAGTAGTAGTAGTAATAGTAGTTGTTGTAACAGTCTTGATATACTACTGGTACTACCCAAACCTCTACTGCTATTAATATCAGTACTAATACTTCTATAATTATTATTACTACTATTACTACTACTAGAACTACGGTTGTTTCAACAACTACTAGTACTAATTCTCCATATACTACTTCTAAAGTTTTTATTAATACTACTACTACTACTACTTGTACTATTATTACAATTACCACTACTACCAATACTAATACTACTGAAACTAATTTTACTAATACTAAAAAATACTAATACTTCTATTAATACTAGTACTTCTACTTTTACTAATACTAATACTTCCACCACTACAACTACTACTACTACTACTACTACTACCATCATCACTACTACTCCTACTACTATCGCTAGTGCTATTACTACTAGTACTACTATTACTAGTCGTAGTAGTAGTATTTTTAGAATTACTACTACTTCAAATATTTGTAGTATCACTTCTACTATTTGATAACAGTAACAATAACACTAATATTAGTGATACATACATGCTATACACTTTCACAGAAACACCAACTCACAGCCTCAGACGGACAATAAACAACAAGACATTACAAAATTAGGTTAGAAAGCCAATTTGCCAATTACCTCATTAAAAAGACTTTATTGTATTCAACAAAGACAAAACTTAGCTCACCATATTACTACTCGTACTGCGGCTATATATACACTTACTTGTAGTGAGAGAAGTAGTAGTTGTAGTAGTATGGGTATTAGTATAGCGTTAGTATTAGTGTTAGTAGAATTAGTATTATAATTAGGGTTAGTAATATTAGTTGCATTGGTGGGGAGCAATTATTATTTATTTAGTAGTATTAGGTAGTAGTAGTAGTAGTAGTAGTAGTAGTATTGGTGGTCGTCATCGTCGTAGTAGTAGTGGGTAGTAGTAGTACTTTATTACTACTAATTGTACTACTACTTCTAGTACCAGTACTACTCAATAGGTGAATGACTTAGACTGTGATGTTTTTGTTTTGTAACCAGTCCCCAATACTCCTCAACCTTAATGTATTCGATAGCCCTTACTACTAAAGCCTTTGGATTTTGACTTCGAGATCAAGGAAAGGACAGTAACCTGGGTAAAGACTTCCGTCACTGACAGATCTCTGTCTGTTTCTGCTTCGAATAAAACATCGCCATCAGCACTTCTTGATATTGACATACCAGAAGAAGATCTTTGAGGATCAAAGAATTAGGGCTTATAGATCTAACCAGTTGCTGAAATTAAGCGGTTGAAATTAAGTATCATTGTCATTTCAATTATACGGAGATCTACATTATTCTCAATCCATATGATGAATGGGATGATATGTAAGTCTCAATTCCTTCATACAAGCAAGAGCTGAAGAAATCGGGAAATAATGCATTAAGGTAGAATCAAGTTACATAATCTATTCCATGTCTGCGCATATTGACTAATGCTCCAGAAATGGACAAAGCTAAAATATATATATATATATATATATATATATATAAAAAAAGAGAGAGAGAGAGAGAGAGAGAGAGAGAGAGAGAGAGAGAAATCTAAATATCAGCAATCCCGGTATATATGTGGTTGTAGATATCAGCTGACTATTATTATTCAATAGTAGCTCTTCTCGAGGCGTTTGTAATGATTCAGCTTCCTTGTTTGTAGCAAACATCATATCAGTAACCTGCCATTTATATGACAAAAGAAACGTACACTAAGGTAGACTCGGAAAAACTTAGTTATAATTCATCTTGTGCCAAATACTGTAATGACATTTTGTATTTTATCCTCTTAAATAGGCATGTACTGTCGAATAAACTGGACACATGATAAGAAAGGCTCATATAAACACAATATAATTTGATATGAATATCCCATTTCCCTAAAATCTTTCCTTGAAAACCAAATCAGCTTGCAGTCTCGTTCGACGTACATCCGCCGAATCACGGACATACCTCCAATAATGGACACTTGGCTCGTTCAACTAAAACGTTGACCACATTGAAAACTAGATTTGCAAGTATGGCTTAACCATATAAAAGTGCAAGTTACTTTATGTTTCGATTATGTAACTGGTTTATTATTTAATTTAATGTCAGTTGGTACTATTTAATTAGCAATGGTGCGGGCAATGCTCTCCTTCTCGGTGCATATAGTATTAGTCGTATGAAGTAGGGCTTAACTGACAATATTTATTAGTGCACAAATGACAATGGTTTTAGCATGTATATGTAACCGACTAATATGTAAATTGTTATCTTGGCTGCACGTTTGAAACATATTGTGACTTCCTTCATGTATAGATTATTGCATTTTAATATTACAGGCTAGTTATTGCCATCCATCGAATGAAGTACATTGATGCCTTGTTTTAGATGACAATATCTCACAAATTAAGCATCACGTTAAAACACAGAATAAGGAATATCCCGGATATATTCCTCTATATGTGTATCAAAATAAATGTCATGCCCGGAGAATATAATTAATGTCAACATATCACAACCCGTTAGTATACCTGCAAGCGAGTGCTACAATAGCTGGTAGAGGGCCAAAGCATCCCCTAATCAAAGGGGATATACATATTTACATAATATATGGCTATTCATATATTTCACGTCTCATTTTGAATATTTAACATCACACAACATAAATCGATCAAATAAGGCCATTAACAACAACACTGACCACATTTTCCCAACCTATCATCGTAACCCGAACCATGTAAATAAATCAATGAATACATGTACGTAAACAAGGCTGCCAATCAACATGGTTACAGGAACAATCATTCGCTTGGTCACTTGCTCGATGGCTCATTGTCACCATACGATATATAATCATTAGTTTCCTCCAAAAACTATCAGGTACAACGGTTACTAGAGAGGTGAATTAAGTATAGAATATACACCAAACTATCTATTGATATTCTTACAAAATTAGAGGCCAGAACGCTTCCACTCCCGAAAGTTAATCTATGCACTGCGTGATTTCGTTGATGAATCAATGAATGGACTATCAGTAGATGAATAAGTGGTTAATGTGAATGACTAGCAATGGCTTGTTCACTGGATCTAGTATACGGCTTGGCTACGGACTTAAATAATGAAAAGTATCATAAGAGTAGCCCGGCTAACCTTTGACCGATGTGTACATTTGTCAGAGATTGCGATATATATCACAACATTACAACATTTTAAACACAGAATGCTCTCTCCATTCATATTCTAGAATAAGAGCAATACTTTATTTTATAAGAAGACTAATATTTATATCTCTAAAATATTTTAATATTGTACATCAAAGTGATCTACTACACTTCATAATTTGGTAAACAAGTTTGGCGAATAGTCATTATTTTATCTTCTCCTATTCTGGGAAAGTCTGGTCCTCTGATGGCCTTATCCTTAGGTTTCTTCAAGCTGATATCCAGTAATATAATGACTGAGAACTTGAACTATTTTATATACTGATAGCATTAATATAGATAAATTAGTCCATTATAATCGGTCTATACCCAGTCCTTCTTCCTGTATTACTAAAATGACAATATTTGTAAGATAACAGAATCAGATACTAAACCATGAAATTAATCCTATTTAGATGAAGGAAGTACATCCTGACCATAACTTCTGTCTCTCGATCAGTATCATGTCTGTAGACTTTGAACATTGCAAGACTGATATTATACTCAAACTTGATATGCAGTTCATTGACCTTCTGTCAGTCTAGCCTCTCACAATTATAAACACGTACGTAGTTCTATTTCTGTCAAACTCTTTCTCCAGGATATAATGAGAACGTCTTGAGGTATTCAAGTTTACAATAGGAATATATATATGTGTGTGTGTGTGTGTGTGTTTTTGGCGCGGTTTGTAACATTTTATCCAATTAAGAAATATAAGTATAGCGAAGTAATGTAACGTAATGTAATGTAATGTGATGTAGTGTAATGTAGTTAATGTAATGTAATTTATTCGAACTCCACATATATATACATTCAGTACAAAATATATGACAATCTATATAATTCATGTGTATTTCAAGCAAACACAAAAGACTATTTGCATACATACATGCATACATACATGCATACACATACATGTACATATATACCACAACATTGGAAGCCGTACTGCCTCCCCACACATAGCCTCCAGCCCTATCCCACCAATTGTCAATATATCGAGTTAATATGTTAATTGCATAATGCAATATTTCAATTTATTAGTGAAAGCATTAATACTTCTTGGCTGTTTCATTTCTTGCAGCAGATCATACCACATACCAGAAGACGTCTGTATAAACTATCGTGACGATTTATCAGTGTTCCGTTGTCTTATGTGGGTATCATATCTATGTTTTGTATTGTGACCGCGAATGTTGCCATTTAGTATAAATAAATTTGTGCATGGTTTTGGTAATGAATTTGATTTATGTTTGAACATATATTTACCCAGCTGTAGTTAAAATAGCTTACTTATTGCGCGAATACGTAATGATTGATACAGAGATAATATAGGTCCGTTATATATTGACATGGTAATTGACCTTACAGTCAGTATATAACGATATAACGATATAAATTCCAGACGGCATTAAGGAGGTAGGCAATAGTGGGAGACGTTGTGGGAAGGAAATTAAATACAGGCAAAATGTCATGAAATCTGGCTGTAGAACTTGGAAATAGATAAGTGTTATGAATATGTAGCGTGACTGAATAGTCTACGTGTTCGATATATAAATAAAGCATGGAGATTGTGAACAAACACAGATATACCTATTCAGTAATAGATGTCTTTTCACGACATTGTCTCAATAAACGTTTAACATCTTATGAAGAATCGTGTGTTTATGTGTTATCTGAATATATCATGTCATTGTACCATTACCAATTAACCGATACACAGCTCTATATATTAAGAAAACTAAGGATTTGGTTATTCATAGATACGTTCCAATAGCTTATGTTTAACTCTGATAATGAATGATCGATGTCTTGACGAATAATAAACATATTGCTCGTGATCTCGAAAAATAAAATTGAAGGTTTGTCACAAATAGTTGCTAATCTTGATGAGGGAAGTGATAATGACAACTATGATTGTGATAGCTGTAATAGTGATGTTTATTACCAGTAAGGTCCTTTAGATGCCGGGTAAGAAGACCAGGCTCTCACTGATGCTGCTAAATACGAAAACCATTACGAACTATTCTTTCTAATATATGATAAGATTTCGGTTGGTAACAACTACTCCATTCACAATTGTACTTAAAGTTAAATAACTAATCTTCTAGATGTCACAATACTAGTCTGAAGAACCAATTATTACCAGTCATATTAAATAAAATTGTGATGATTTCCATTTTATGATATTAACTGATGAGCTATCAATAAATAAATGTACATTTTAGTATGAAAAGAACATCATTATCATCAGTTATTCCTTTCCCCTGTTAGCCATATCCACCATATATTTATAATATGAAGAATATGATATAACTGGATATATATATTATGATATTAACAATGTGTACATTTCTAAACAAACATGTACTAAAATGTCCTAAGAGGACGACCATTTCATTCATTATCAACCATAGACACCCCCAAATATAATGTAGAAATCAACCATTCAGATACACATCAACCATACTTTTGTTCACACAATATTAAAGCAACATATGTCAAATGAGTATTACCTTTCAAACATTCTTTATTATCAAAGGTTATCAATAACACCGTTAATCAAGAAGACAAAAGGTAGGCGTTCCATTTTACTTCAACCTGATGTTTAAAACACTACGAAAGATATACTCTAAAGATTCACAATATACAGATAATTAATTACCATTAGTATTTACATTTACCTGTTTAAATAACGCCCGTGTAATTATTTGTAACGCTGGTTGTAGCTTTCAATGATATATCGATTGCTTCCCATATTCATTAATCAGACAGACTTCTAAATGGACTCTTACTGAATCTGGTCACGTTCCTTTGTTGATCATCAGCAAAGAGCAGTAGCTTCTTTGAAGCTGTCTAGGGAAGGATTATTTATTCTTCAACTGAGAAAAAGAACAGAATTGAAATAATTAGCCTGACATGTATATATAATGATATGCTGCTCGGAACTTTGGCTGTTCTTATAGAAAAATATCAAAATTAATGCATATCAGCCAATTAGCATAGCAGGTAAATTAGCATTTTCTTTAAGTATATGAAATAATACACATTCAAATGAAGTAGTCTGATCTACAGGCAGAGCTTTATCGATAGTGTTGGTAATACGGTAAGTTGGTTTGTGTGCTGGCTATATAGGTCGTCCGGTTGACTAAAGGTGTCACATAAATACTGAGCTAGGCCCGTAATGTTAACCATATTTAATAAGAGGCATATAGAACACGGATAACTTCTGTCATAATATGATGTTGTGTGCATTACATTAGCCACTTCTATATTGTGAGGTAAGGAAAGGGAGTTATGAATTGTATTTACCAGATGCTGATTGTAAATATAAACATGATAAAGTCTGACATATTTACTTTGATCAGCCATTTAACTCATATAGCGCATGTGTGCAAGTAATTGCGCAAGTAAGAGACCTGTGAAATTGCTCAATTATATTGTATTCCTTATTTGAAAGTAAATATCATTATCTGAGAAATAAAGGCAAATTTTTACGAGTTTCAGAATTTGTTTCTTCTAAATATAAATTGGTGTCTTACATTGTCTAATAAAAGGTGACAGAAGACAGAAGACAACTTGTTCACTTGTTGACTCATTTTCTATTACAAATCTTCTCACAATTCTTAATCGTTCATCCGGCTTTAGATGGCATGATGGATAGATATCGAACGACTTGCTTGAGATATTGGCCTGTTGACGTCAAGGGAAGAACTATCTCCCAACAGGCAAATAACCAAATACAGACATCACTAGATACAGGCCTTGTTCGTGGAGCATGAGTAATTGATCAACAGCTTCCTACAGAATAAGGCAATGCAATTAATTGACTTCTTACCTCGGATGGTTTGCGTGATCGCATTCAACGGAACATGTTTTAAACCTGTTTTGTGTCAGAATGTATCAGACTATCATGCAGAGTTTGGGATAGTATTGAACATATAGCTTGACCACAGAGGCATATATTTTGACAACTGAATCACTTTATAAATCGACATTTACTAAAACAGAATGTATCTTGACTCACGATGATAAAACATACCAATAGACCAAGATATTAAAATATATATATATATATATATATATATATATATATATATATATATATATATATATATATATCAATTAAACTATTTGTTTTTTAAATTTCTGAGGTATAGAAGATTTAGACAGTGTACAATAAAGTGACTTCAATATTCTGATGAAGAGTTTATTTCTTTAAGATAATGAAGATTAATGATAGATCCCTGTATTATTATTTGAATAGAGATTGACCAAATCCCTTTGTCAGTTTAATATTAGTAAGATAAATATTATATATTAAAGGTGGCAATATCATTATGGTGTCACCATTTGTGGGTATGAAATACATCAACAAAAGCATAACATATGTTCTCATTAATATATATTTTCTATGGTTGAATGCATACAATTTTGTCAAAAATACCATCACATCATGTTTTATTTGACATAAATATCTTACAGAAGATAATATCAATCTTTCACAGTATATCTAGACGGGAGCAATAAGAAGCATAGCGTCATATTATAAATCCCATATGTAGCATTGCGTTCATCGACTGTGACCCTATAATGCGGATTAGTTATTACCTGCAATCAGCATTAACTTAGCTATTTCGTGGATTGTAGATGGGTAGATATGTTTCTTGTGTCGATTGTTTTGTTTTGTGATATGGATGAATGAAGTCATGCACCTACGACTGTGTGCAGGTATAAAACAGGGATCGATATTTCAAGCCATTGTTATCGGAATATGTAGCTTACAGGACAAGGGACGTTTTATTCATTCGACGAAGAGATAGTTCGACAAATGGATTTCCTGAATGGGAAGAGAATATCTATCGAAAGAGAGAACGATCTCTCGAAAACTCATTTTGTAGAGTCACAAGGATATCATAGATTAAAGTGATATACTTTCATCAATGAAATGCATGTGAATACGCATGCTTCCAATACAGCTGGAATACATAGCCCTTGGATGTCCATATACACACACATATATATACTACGTATACGTTAGTTGATTTAGACGTAATAGGTGTTATATTAGATAGCCCTTATAAGTACTCCATTGTACTAGCCTTAGACAAATATCAAACATTGGATATAATTGATATGCAAATGTTTGTCCACATATAACTTGGTCGAAACATTACACAGCGTTTTCCAGGTTATGTAAGTGACGCACAACTGAAGATAAAATTATATTGACTGGCAGACCTTAATGTTATTAGCTTAAGACGGTGCTGTCTACAGAAGGTCACATTGACGAATTGTTTGAAAATCTTCATGATTGACCCATGACCCAAAACCGGTTAGCTCAGTTAATCTTCGAATCAAGCCTCATTCAAGTGATACATGTTCGGTGATATAAAGCAGACTTCTCCTAGGCTAAGTTGATTAATCTTTGACCTGATCTTTGCCGACACTAATCCACTTTAACTTGTGTATTCCCAATCTGTCATACATTATCGTATGTTAGTCATCGCAATCAAAGTCATTTAGTGACTAATAACCTTTAGAATGGGAACTATGTGTTTAGTTATAGAATGGAGGAAGCAATCAAATCGCGTTCAGCTCAGTGCAATAATATTCATTTCATAACCAAAACATATAAATAATAATAATAATAATAATAATAATAATAATAATAATAAAACCAGCGATGTATTCCTAATTGTACTAGTTCCTTTAGACCGATATTAAATTAGCAAACTAAAAGAAATAACCCCCGGAAAATAGAGAAACGTAAACAATATGTTGTATATCATGTATTTATTAGTGAATATTACATCACTTTAAGATACTGAATCAATCTTCAATTTGATGGTTTGATGGTGAGTAGTCAAGTCTGGGAATTAGGCGAAAGACATAGATAAGCTAAGCAAAATATAAATGTTAAATTAAGTCTACATTTGAAGACAGGCTAGAACAATGGCACCGCTCGAATTGCGATGCAGTGTTTCAATACCTGAGTCAGGAGTACTTATAATGCTATAAAGACGTACTATATATATACCACAGTCGCTTAATTGCTGGATAACAAAAACAAACTCCTAAATGGTGTCCCCCCAAAGACACAAATAGTGCAGGATAAAGCTCCGGATCAAATTTGCTGGCGGGTCAAATATCTCATAAACATACAAATCCAATACAAGTTATGACCTAATCAACAAGCAGTAAGTGCCTGTGTATGTTTGTGCTTGTGCAGGCGCGAGCATGTGTTCGTATATATATAAGTGTGTGTGTGTGTGTATGTGTATGTGTATGTCTATGCGTATGTGCGTATGTATATGTGTGTGTATATGTGTGTATATATGTATGTATGTGTATAGGTATGTGTATATGTATGTGTATATGTATATGTATATATATGTGTATGAATGTGTATGTGTATGTGTATATGCATGTGTATGTGTATGTGTATGTGTGTGTGTGAATAGGTGTGTGAATAGGTGTGTGAATAGGTGTGTGAATAGGTGTGTGAATAGGTGTGTGAATATGTGTGTGTATATGTGTGTGTATATGTGTGTATATGTGTGTGTATGTGTGTGTGTATATGTGTATATATGTGTGTATATGTATGTGTATGTATGTGCATGTATGTGTGTATGTGTGTGTATGTATGTATGTATGTATGTATGTATGTATGCATGCATGTATGTATGTATGTATGTGTGTGTGTATGTATGTATGTGTGTGTATGTGTGTATGTGTGTGTATGTGTGTGTATATGTGTGTATATGTGTGTATATGTGTGTATGTGTGTATGTGTGTATGTGTGTATGTGTGTATGTGTGTATGTGTGTATGTGTGTTTTAGCTGTGTATAATAAGGCACAGGCACATCCTTCGAGACCTACCTCCATAAATCTAAATACAAATACAACTATACATACATTAATCTAAAAATAAAATGTTCCATACCTCCACATATTGATAATGTGTGCGTATACCTAAGCATGTGTCTGGTCTACTCATCAGCCTGTGGGAACCAGCTAATTCGCTTTTCGTACGCGACAAATATGTCACGCCCACAGGAAAGCGGCTACATGCAGGCTACGTACAAAAAGCAGAAGCACGTAAAAACATACTATTTGATGCCATCAAAGGTAGATTTGAATAAGGTGTAAATAATAAACATCAATGTGATTAGCAGTTATGAATTCTAATTTATTTGCTGACAGATTGACTATGTCTGTTAAGACACGACTTACGTTAATATATATTGTAGATTATGTAAAATCTTTTAATCATATTATATATATATTATCATGTTGTAGTGTATCATAACATTTAGAAATCTAGAACTCTGACTTAGTTACGATATGACTTATTGTTATATATCTTATCTTTCAGAATTCGATGATCGTGACTGTAATTATCGTCTTTGGTTTCCTCACAAATCTATAATTTCTTCCAAATAATATTTTGAACTCATTAAATAAATTATTTACTGAAATTAATCTTTAAATAAATAACCAATCATATAGTTGAATTACTGATTAAGTAGAAAGTTTAAGACTGTATCAACCTTTTTACGCTAATAGACTATATCCACGTATAATATATGTATGCAAAAATGGTTATTAATAACCGCCTTATCTTGAAACATCTTGAAACGGGTGCCATTTTATATTCAGAGATTCTTTCTGATATTACATGACCAAATTCTACCTAGCAATAGAAGTCACATTAAGGAACCAATTTGACAGATCGTATCTCTGTTTAGCTTGTGGAGGATAACACACAAGAGTTAAAAAACAGGATGTAGTTATTTAAAAGAACAATACTAGTTGACTAAAGGTCAGATCGTTCTCTCGGATGTTTTATGTCGCAGATGCGTCAAACTATATAAACATCAATCATAATCACTATAACAATTACAGCCAAGTAATTTACATTTTTGGTTAATTCTGAATTATATTATGAAAGGAAAATATCTAAGCGACTGCCTTTCAAAGAGAGTCTCTTATTCAGAGTTTTCTACAACTTAGTGATATCACGTTTTCATCAATTATCACAATATCACAATACTTAACTCTTTTTGTAATATGGGCTAATAATAGACAACTAATCCACTAATTTTGTGAATCAGTCTTCCTTCGCTGATCAATGCAAAAATAAACTCACTAGATTATAGTAAGAGATATTTTTCTTTGAAAAGAATATTATTTAATTTTCAGTGAAACTAAAATCACCACTTCATGAAAACCCCAAAAACAAAATAACTATTAATGACGTATTAAAAGATCGTTGGGTAATAACTGAATACGACAGAGAAGAAACAGCAAAATTAATATTTCAATGCTAAAGAACCTGCATCTTAGTTGCTGCTGAGCAATTCAAATGAAAACTAATACTAAAGCCTCTCTTTCTTCGAAGTCCATATATAGCTAACGAGAGTAATTGTGCTATCACCAAGCGGAGAAGAATGTGTGAACCAAATACCGTTAATTTAATTAATGTATGTTGGTTTTTAAAGCAACTTCAGAACTACAGTGCTAAATATTTCATATTATTAAAGTTTTTGACAATTGTCTTTAATAAATTGTCTACTCTACTCAGCGAAGAAGGATCTTTGGTAGGGATAGAATTACGGGTATATGGATTAACCCACTAAACAAATAGTAGACTCTTACATAATTCATTAAGATCTGCATACATTACTATTAATTGAATTAAATCTAAACTATCATAAACATATAAACATATCTTCTCAGCATATTATTTCAATTAACCTACAAAAGAGGCGTTCATTTATAAGAAGCTGATAGGCTATAATCCGTTATAATATTAAAGCCATTGTTATCTATAACCTCAAATACCCAATATACCTAAAAATTAACCAAACGTAATTTAAATTATTAACCTACCAGTAAACCATCTGCTACTTCAGATTACATTATCCGTATATCCGGGTGTTAACACACATCAGTGATGTGTAATGAAACTAATTTAAGCTACTAATATGACACGAATGCAATCGAAAGGAGATACCGCAGAACGTGGAAGCACATTTAAATAAAACTCGATGATGACTGACTAGTTGCTGAAGTGACAAGATAAAATTAGCCATCTGCTGATGAAAGTGAGAATGAACGACAACAAATCAGCTAGAAGTTATAACAGAAACATGTTAACTGTTACTTATGAAGACCGGTTACTAGGAGTCATAGCAAGTCAGGTAGCATACTGTATTGGCTATTCTGTTAGGTGGCATGATATTAGACGTTAAATACAACTTTCTATAAACAGTTGTGTCTCAAATAAAATGTCATGTATAGGAAACCGACAGAAAATATGCAACGATGAATATGTGCGTGTTTACATAACGACGCTGATATTTAAACATAGCGTGTCCGTAGAATAATCCCTACATTATTTATCTGAAGTAAAATATTATCTAAACCTATTACAAAGTATGTTCTCCTAATAAGCATTTCTTTCATTAGATACCAAAAGTACTGTATTGTTTTGACGGTTTGTTCTCTCTCTCTCTCTCTCTCTCTCTCTCTCTCTCTCTATCTCTCTATCTCTCTCTCTATCTATCTTCCCCCCTCCTCCCTCTCATGCCCCCCTCTCTATCTATCACACACAACATATATATATATATATATATATATATATATATATATATATATATATATATATATATATATATATATATAATATATATATTCTTATTACATTTAACACGCTATATTTAAAACATTCGTGTTCGTACTATCTCCTATCTATTATTTATCTATATATATATATATTATCTAAACCTATTACAAAGTATGTTATCCTAATAAGCATTTATTTCATTAAATACCAAAGGTACTGTATTGTTTTGACGGTTGTTCTCTCTCTCTCTCTCTCTCTCTCTCTCTCTCTCTCTCTCGTGTATGGGTGAATGCGGGGGTGCGTGCGTGACAAACCGCCTACAGCGAGTAAAAAACTGTATTTTATATCTGGTAACTCGCTTATAGGTGTACACCTGAAACTGTTTGACTTTACTCAAACCTCTTCCCGCCACTAACTTGGCAACAAACATATCAAATATCTGCCAATTTATTAGCCATAAAATAGCAAAAGTATAATTAATCTCAGCTAGTAAATATTTCATCTTATATGGTCATAGATTACCAACGAATAATTAGATATGTAATTTACTGTGTATCTATCTAATACTTACTCTTCCTGTCTAGAAAGTTTATATAATACAAAGAAGAATGATTGTAGGAAATTCGCTTCACATTACGAAGTACTCTTAGATGTTCTTTTCATTTTTCATTTGTTAATTACCATTTCACAAACATTTACAAAGTTGTCACCGTTAAACAGTTGTATAAATCATAACTTTATAAAAAAAATAAGTACGCAGTTCTCACTTCCAATATCTGAAATATTTGCTCATTAACCATTTTAAATGTTTTGTTTATATATTAAATAATCTACGTAACATTATTATATCACTTCCGTTCAAATCTATCCATATTGCAGTGTTTAAGTTTTAGGACAGGCAATAGATAGAGACGTGTGGCTCCGAATGACTCATGAAGATGACGATAAAGAAAACATTGCCGGGAGAGTTGTAAATACATTCCTGTGGAATCAACTCCTCGTGGAAGATATATAATCTTATATATAACTACTACAACACAAGGGATACTATAGCTTATCTTGTTTGCTTCTTCAGTCGTTAGATGATCCTGTATAACTCAAAACTGCTAAGAGTCCATCAGTCTTCGATATTTATCGACGACTAGTATCCTACTGAAATAGGGAACTGATGAACAATACTAAGATCAATCGTGAAAATGGGAAAAAAACTAAAATAAGGACTTCTCATTCCAAAGATAAAATCCTTGTGATGGTAGAATATATTGAGTAGAGGACAATACATCATTTTGAATGTTTGAAGAATATCAATAGTAACCACTAAGAATTAAATAATTAATAATAATAATAATAATAATAATAATAATAATAATAATAATAATAATAATAATAATAATAATAATAATTAGTTATTTATATTTCGCATAAATCAACCTTTACATGGTGTTTTAAAATGACACAGAAATAATAAGTTCCCTGTCTCATAATAATCTGGTTTATAGATTTAATAAACAAAATGTTCTAAAGAAGTATATATTCAGAACTTTACAACATTTTGTATTACCTGATGTTCGAAAAGACCTATCGTTGTACACTGCTACGTGACCTTTAACATTCTAAAAAATTGATTCAGATACCAGCAGTCTCATGGCTATATTAGTTTTGTATTAACTGGATTAGACACAGAAGTGCATTTCAACTCAGTACTTTATAATTTTATTAAACAACTGTGTTTATTGTGACCTGAAACGAATAGAAATCATTTGCTAAATGACTATATATGAATCCTTTTACATTCAAATACCTATGTCTACAACACAAGCCTCAACTCAGTATGTAATATAATCTTATTTAGCACTGAGCTAGCGGATCTGCGTCACATCATTTGTTCAGATAGTTGTTGATTTGATCCAGATATAAGTTGTACATTTCTAACGATTTAAAAGTATTACTTGAGGATTCAGAAATTGACTCACTCATTTGTATTCTAATTTTGTTGAGCTTGTCTGTCAGGATCTCAGCCTAGGTAACATTTAGTAAATGTACATTTGAATCACATCCCATCAAGTCTCTTATTAGTGTGATAACGTTTTGAGATTTTCCTTTTTCTATCAATCTTTATGTTTAAAAACAAATAAACTTACTGGTGTTTAGATTAAGTCTATTAATGCCAAATATATACCTTTTGGCAGATAGTAATTAATACCTTTAATATGCGTAATTAATGATCTGCCAACTTGGGTTCCACTTTTTTGACGTCGCAACATACGTCAAGGTGTCCAAACAGTGACTTCTTCATAGCACTTTAATGCTGGCTATTTATAATACCTGGAATGCGGAAAGTCGATTTTTAGTACCTCTAAAAGTGCTTCAATTTGTATACATTGAGTAATATTAGTGTTTTTGGTGTGGTGTATATACATCAAAATATGTATAATTGTAATTGTTCTGATTGTCATTGTCACTGTCATAAATTGATAATATAATCTCATTTTGGGCTTAATTAATAAACACACCTGTCCATTAACTAAGCAGTTTAATATCATGAAGCTATAGGATACATTGCTACTCAATGTACCTCTCTTCCTCATAAATATCATTACATGTACCACAAGCATGCCTTACACAAGGAAACCAAACATATTAAAATATTAAACCCTCCAGGAAACATCTAAACTCCCATCATGCAGTTTGCAATGTGTGTTCCAACAATTGGCATCAACCACTGTGTATGTTGTGGGATTTCCTTTCTACAATGTTGACGATTGGTGTTTTACAGTCACTTTTGTGCACATGGTAGGCTAAAAGTGTCATCATAGCAACAAACATCACCGTCTTCTTTGTGTGATTGGAAGACTCACATGTATACACACTGTTCTTGATATGTGTATGCCATCTTAATGTTCGTAAACGCAGATAAACAGCCATCGCCAATTTATATCATAGTTATCGAAAGTGGGTATAAACGACAGACGAACGTGTTATTTATTGGACGGGAGAGATAATTTGTCAAATGGATTTCCTGCGGGCAAAGAGAATATCCATCGAAACATAGAACGGTCTCTCGAAAGTGCATTTTGAAGAGACGTACCATTAATAGCGTCATGCGAAATACACGTGACTATACCGGGACAATCTACATCAGAAACACTCTACCATAAATCGCCTTATACACACACAAAAACTAATGAATGTCATATTGTATGGGGCTTATAAGTACTGCATGTCGCCAGTTAATGTACACAAATGAGGAACACTTATATAATTGATCTGAAAAACTCTATACACGAGGAAGTTGGTTGAAACTTTACACACATAATTATCTGTGCTATGTGACAAACTGCTTAAGTGAAAAAAAGCTGAATTGGTAGACCTTGATATTATTGTGTGCGGCCGGTGTTGTGTATATATAGTCCCTTTGACGAATTCTCTGAAACCTTATTTATGTAGGGATGGCATAACCTCGGTTAGTTGGGGGAATCTCCGGATCAAGCCTGATATATGTTTGGTGAAATAAAGGAGACTTCTCCAAGTCTAACTTGATTCATGTTTGACCTGATCCTTTCCTGACAATAATCCACTTTAGCTTGTGTCTTCTTGTCTTTATTATATTGCTGTAGATTAATCAGAGCAACCCCAGACATTTGGTGATCAATAAGTTTTAGAACGGGAACTAGATATTTAGTAAAAGAATAGCACAGAAGCAAATAGTTATCAATTGGGTATAATCGTTTTCATGCATAACTATCAAAATAGAAATAATAATAATAATAATAAAAATAATAATAATTGTCCAAATAATAGTCTTTCCTTTAGTTGAAAAATAATGTCAGCATATTGTTCATGATCTTAAGCAATTACACACACACACACGCGCGCGAGCGCACGCACACACACACACATTTATATATATATATATATATATATATATATATATATATATATATATATATATATATTTTATATATATATATATATATATATATATATATATATATATAATTTTGGTGAGAGAGAGCGGAGTAGAGAGAGAAAGAGAGGGAGAGAGAGAGAGTTATTTATGTCAATTACAAATATTGAGTATAAGTCTGGGCTACTCGCAAGCCAATTTATGTATCTCATTTTAAATGATGTATACCACTGGATAAAGTACAAAGCTTTCCTATATTTTTACATCCAAATTTGGATATAAGCCAATCCATCAGCAGAAACTTCCATCGTTAAATGTCACCAGATAATCCAGCCATATTTTCATTTCGACCCAACACGATATGATTAATGAAGTTCGTCGCAAACCTGACTCAAACCATCTTCTTTCACTGAATGCGAGCACGCGAAACGCCAATAGTGTAAGCCAGGATCGCTGCTAAAGCTATTAATGTCAGCCAGTTAATTACATTACGTGATTCCGTGGTAAGGTGTTGTTCAATTAGTAATGTTTCTCGATCCAGACCGGTGGTTGAAGGTGTCTGGGTCATGGAGGAGGATGTCAGTGTTGGACGATGACCAATTCCTTTTGGCATCTAGAGTGTCATAATTTACTCCATTGCTTAGACACGTAGTTGGGAATTCGATGTCTTACTGTTAGTTCATTCATCGCCAGATATTAGACTGCAGACTGTCAGAAATGTTTGGGGTAGTTTTTCTCTTCTTCAGGTTGTCTGGATTTCTTGTTCTAGGTAATATATGTTTCGCTTCTGACACCTAATTATATTGAAATTATTCAATTAAAGCATGTATATAAGATAAATGTAAATGCAACTATCTTTAATATTATAATAAATGCTATCTATCTATCAATCTAACTGTGCTCCAATATATCTATTCATAATATTTGTTAACAAGCCGAGGGTTTATAAAACGCCTAACATTTCCCTCAGGTTAAAGAAGAACTTTCGAGGCCAGACTAGTCGGACGTGTATCGAAATGATTCATATAGGTAGGATTTATTTAGTTTTTCGAACCCAGAATAAAACTGAGGTTAGCATGTTTTATATACAGGTTTCTTTTTGACCACAGCAAATGATTGTTGAATGTAAAATGTAGTGTCTAAGTAGTTATCATATGGGTGTAATAAGTAGTCATTGAACTACACGCACTTGCTGTTGTGTCAAATGGTATGTTTTACGTGCTTCCGCTTTTCTACGTAGCCTGCATGTAGCCACTTTCCTGTGGGCGTGACATATTTGGCGCTTATGAAATGCGAATTAGCAGGCTCCACAGGCTGATGAGTAGCCCAGATACATGCATAGGTATACGCATATATGTATCGATATGTGGAGATATGGAACATGTTATATTTAGATTATTTTAAGTATAGTTGTATATATATTTAGGTTTATGGAGGTAGGTCTCAAAGGATGTTTAGATATGTTGATGTTCTGTGCCTGTTGCATCTCTATATGTATCCCAAAACAAACATTGCCCGTGCATCATATCTAATTCGGTCCAGATTCCTTATTATACCAATGTAAGAAAGTTATGTTGTTATTACAACATGTTTGAGTCTATTAGCTTTGTTATGTATAATGTAGAATCTATATTGTTGTCCTCTTATGTGGTCTGGCGAAACGACTTATTAATTTATACTCCTGGGGTAATTAGTTACTCCGGCAGGCATCTCCATGAGTATTAAGCTGCGGAAAATGTTTTCCCATACAATTAGTAAATAGGTTACACTGATATAGGAAAATTGTTGATTGTATATTTATTATAATCCTGACATATCATTTGCAGTATTGCAGATCTGCCTGAAATCCGATGTTCTCGACCATGGTTCAATTATATCAAGTGGATAGGCACTTTCATGTATCCCTTTTATTAGCTCACGTTGCAGTAATCAAAACAACAATTTCAGTTGTACAAATGATAACGTTGTGTTCTCACATTATCATGCCACGTGTATGTAGTCTTTGGTCAACGTCGAACTAAGGACATTTGTTTTATTTTGCGGCCTTGAGGTAGTCACATATGGCTCCTCATATATAATCTTCAGCCTTTATTTCTGTTAGGTTTGCTACTATACACTGATCTAACTGAAGAATGGCTGGTGATAGTTCACATGGGGATACACATCAAAGCGAAACACCGAGATAAGCAATTAATGCATGCAAGGGATCCAGATCCGGTTCGTTTATTCGTTTGAATAGTTATTCGGTAGCTTAGGCTGGGCATCGCCAAAACCTGTTCAGTTCGTAATGAGAGCAACCTTGATCGATTGCATTATGGAGGAATCACATGGTCGTAGTTGGGTGACCATTGTGTGAAATAATTTTCCACTATTCATGCCTTTGTTCATGAGTTCATGAGCGGTGTTATGTGGTGTGTTTGGTATATTTGCGTCTTAATGACTGGAACTTATTGCATGACATCCTACAATCATCTGGCACTGGTTTAAGGTTTGCTTCTTTTATTATGACTATTGATTTGATATTAGAGCACAGCATGATATTAAATTTAGAAGGTACAGTTTTCCAGACAGCGCATTCATGAATTGATGACATAAGGAATATCCAAATGATATAAGTTAGTACTTTTATTAAACAATTAATCACTTATTTACTGGTCAGTTATTTGTTTCCAATTGGAAAATATTAAGAGAAGTTCATCTTGTTCGCAACTTTGCTTATATTTCCATTTACCTGAATTCTTCACTTTAAACGTGTGATCCTTTACTAATATAATCCGTAATCTTATTTATTTCGTTACATATTCATGTAATATAGACAATGCTGTACCAGATATTTATTTTCTGAATGTCAATAACCTATTTATTGTAGGAGCTGTTAATCACTTTTGGTTAATCAAGGATATATTACTGTCCACGCTTCTAAAGAAACCTCTCATGAATTTCATTACAAATATTTTGTAAACTAGACAGGATTATGATGGTATCTATAAAACTGAGAATTAACTAAATGATATAAAATATCAGCAAAGCAAAATAACCAAAATTGATACGAAGACACATCGATAGATGTATTTGTTTGAAGCTTAATTTACAAATTCGTAATTCGCATTCCAAAACAAATTTGTAGGCCACAAGGCTAAATAACACACACCTAATATCACGGCAACATTGATGAAACAAGAAAAATTAGGAGAAAAATTAATCTTCAGAGAACATGCCATCGTTGTTAATAAGCCATATATAACTTTCTAAGTACAGATGTATGAAACATCTTTTAATATAT